>JAUELU010000010.1:4547869-4559841 GCA_032357145.1 Evasterias troschelii
TCAAGGGCACCAAGGCAATGACCAGGGGCAATGGAGGCAATCGCCTCCGTTGCCTTCGTGAAGTATCAGGCCTGGTGTTCTCCCTTAACAGTAAGTCTGCTGGCAAAATGCCTGTGGTAACTTCACAGGACCAGTCAAAATTCTGTCCAAGTGGTCTGGTTGGCTAGTTCATTGCTTCCAAAAGCTACATGTCAACCACTGCCTGCACTGTTTTCAAGCTGAGGTACCATACAAAAGGACAGCATTGAAAGAAAACAGTAGAAAGATGTGGAACGGTGAAAAGGCTGACAAGTTATTGAAATGACAAACTAACTGATCTCCCCCTGGCCAGCTACTTTAGAAAGTTACCTGAAACCCTGCACTCCAATCTGAAAATAGTGCATCCTGTCCACCTTGCAACTAGTCTTGGTTTAAGACTCTCCTGTTAAAAATATCTTCCCACGATCCATCGCCAGTTAAAATATCTTCCCACAATCCATTGCCACAAGAGGGCGCGCTCTCCCCATGGACCCCTATCACCCCAAGAAACCCTATCATAGCGGTTCGTGGGTGATAGCGGGTTCATGGAGTGATAGCGCCCTCTACTGGTGGCAATTCGTGATGGGGCGGATTGCGGACTTTTAAGGGTCGGGAAATACAGAACAGGGACGTCTTAAACCAAGACTACATTGCAACTGGCCTTCTGTAAGAGAAACTGTTTATTCTTGACCAACTGTACGCAAGAGCACCCAGTCTGCGAGTGCACTTGGACCAATTTCATGGCTCTGCTAACCCGACCGCCGAATTATGTGCTTACAATCACCATTCTCCGCTTACTCTGCAATTGCTGAATTTCTGTGCTAGCTGTGTAAGTAAGCGAAGAATGCACACATGGAGTACACACACGCACGCACAAGGGAAAATTTCCTGCTAACCTGTGAAATAAGCTTGGTGTAAGCGCAGAGTTCCCTGCTTCTGTAAGCGCCAATTCTTTGCTCACGTTAAGCAGAGCCATGAAATTGGGCACAGATCATGCACAACTCTGGACTGTAGAAGACTCTGGCTTTTTTTCATACCCCTAAAAGCTGTATAATTTGTTCAAATACAATGCACAATGCATTAGAAAATTTCTGTTCTTCATGTGCTATATAACTCAGTGTATTACACATTCAGTTTTTGTCATAAAATTGAAGAATTTTGGGTTGAACTAAGAAAAAATGGACTAGAGTTGGACTTGAACCTGTGACCTCCGGATCAGCCTGGAGGTCGCAGGTTGAAGTCCCACTCTAGTAAATTTGTCTTTACTAACCTTAACTACATACAAAAATCACCCATTCCTTTTCCCTTGTGGTTTATTACTCGATAAAATTAAAGACTCAAATATAAATTGTGCAATTTTTCAAGCATCTTGTACAATGTGCAGATCACTGTATTAAACATTTGTACATTGCTCAGTGTGTGGTACCGGTGAAGATGGACAATTTCATTAATAATACGACATGTCCTTGCACATGTTGAAATGGCTGTGCTGCTGCTTTTCTGTTGATTGCTACGGATTAGCTGTGGGAGATTGGTATTGATGCCCAAGAGCCTCTCCAATGACATTTCTTTTGGCACAATGGTCATGCAAAGAGTGGGGGACTACTACGGGAAGACGAGTCTTCAATCACTATGTAATCCAAATAGAGCTACATTTAAGTTTCATCATAGATTTTGGACAGGTTACTTACATGTCTTCCGCTAATAAATTCAATACTGAAAACGCTGTGCGCAAGAATAAATTTTTACTGGAAAGTTATTTTAAAAACACCGGCTGTCAACTGTTAACTCACAATATAATGTCAGTTCTTATGCTTTTTAATTTATTATTCATTTGAGTACAATTTTAATTCACTTAATTTGCTTTAACTTTCTGCTGGTGAGACATGTTGTTGTATGTTTTACAACTAGCTCTTGCTCAAGCAACAACCGTCTGTCGAGGGCTGTTGCTTGGCATTATTTTTGTAATAAAGAGATTTTACAAGTCCAGGCATGTTGATCGGTCCTTGGAAACAGGTAGGAATATATTATCCTACATGGGTTGACCTACATGTGCACATGGTGAAGGGTCTAATAGACTTTTCAGGCCTTAATAAAAAAAAATTCTGGGTTTCCCAGAAAAAAGGAAATCAGACTAAGGTATGAAGAATATCATTGCAAGTATTTTGCCAATAAGAATTCAATAATTTATGATTTTAAACATTAATTGTCCGCATTATAGAATACAGAAAATTTAGTTTCCATTGGCGCATAAGAATAAAACACTCATTTGGTTTTAAAGCATCAATTTAGCGACAACAGAACACAGATTAAAAATACAGAAATATACACACTCAAATAAAACATACAAGTCCAGCTGTCAAGTGTCTTTCTCAAACATACTTCTTAAGAGACTGCTAATTACAGCCTTGATCGAACATACTTTGATGAATATGATGTACATAGCAACATCCTTAACAACAGTCGTAGCCAAAGCCGGTTGCCAAAGCCAACAATTCCAATCTGGCCATAAACAGCTAGACGAACCCAGATGGATATCAACCACAGTGTGGTATTTCAGGGGGTTACATGTATGTGTTATGGGCATCAAAGACAAATTTATTAGAGCGGGATTTGAACCACCGACCTCCGGATCAACATGCAGGTGCTCTACCAACTGAGCTTCCTAGCCCTATGTTGGCGGTCTCCCTATTTCGTCAAAATGTGTGTAGTTTATGCATTCCAATATGTACAAAGTACACGGGTAAAGTGTCACCTGACACTGAGGATGTAATCTTACTACATCCTTCACAGCCAATTCAAATATCCTGGACAAGGTAATTTAACTGCATATTACTTCCTTAGCTTTTCCTGTGGACGACAGTCCAGCATTGGTAATAAAACTTGAGTGCTATTCAATCACATAATAATGTTGATGAATCACTTACAAAAATTGTGTGTGTGTATGAAGTTGGCTCAATTAGCAACGAATACTGATTCAGCACACTCTGCATGACACCAGTGATGTAGGGCCTATCTTACCCTCAGTTGATAACGCCTTTTTGTACGTTTAGTAGCATGGTTTGCCTCCTGCTCCAGCTGGCGTATCAGGCTTATATGCGCGAATTGTGTGCCCATACGCGCGCATTTTAGCAGATACGCAACAAAATAATTATATTCGTTTCTTATTTTGATTTTTTTTTTTAATAGATTAGTTTTCACAATAGACTGTTCCGTATTAGACAGTAGGGCTTTTAAAACCAAGATAAACACCAAGTAGACAACATTGTGAAGACATTGTTTCAAGTTGACAACATTGCGATGACATTGTTTCAATTCAGCGGGCTTTGGCCAAACATCGTAAACTTTTAATCCAGAATGCCCAACAGTTTCAAAAAAAACCTCCAGGGAGAACCCTTAGTAAGCCTATGTGTTCGGAACAGACTCTGACTTAAGTTTCCCTATGTGGTCAATGTCTTGTCAGAGATTCTGTAATAAATTCTGATTCTACAAACCAACAATCCAAGCACAGCTTCATTTACCAATGTATTTTACACTATTACACAAAACAGTGTGTGGCATTTCTATTTCTGAAATTGAAAATTTTGTTACTGAAGCGTGAAAAATACAAATGATATCAAACAATAAACCACACGAGGGAAACCCAGTCAGTTTCCCTTGTGGTTTATTATTAGATAATATCTGAAATAGTAAGTCGCATCCCCTTAAGCTGATCCCAAGGCTGCCGCTTTCCAGGTTGTATCATAAATTTGGGTGTGATCCAAGGCTAGAGTTAACGGTTGTATGGCATTCTAAGACTGGCAGCCCGAACAAGGATATTGACAAAATAGTGAGATCGCCAACATACTCAGTTGGTAGAGTTGTTGGTTCAAATCTGGCTCTAGTAATTTTTTCTTTTTCCAACCCCAAATCAACAACACAAAAGAATAGGCCTCAGAGCTTTACACAGGCTGTAGATTTTTAAAAGATGCCAAAAACTTATCTGAATATGAACCTAAATTACAGGCAGCAAAGCAACCTATTGGAAGTATTCCAACAACTTTTTTAAAGAAAGACAATTGAAACCCCCCCCCCCAACCCCACCCCACTTATTCATACCAGGTTACATTTTCTGGGTATTTTATGTTCATATCAACTATGTAGATTGATAATTGAAGTGATCACACTACACTGTACACTGTTATTGTTTTCTAAACTTTCATTGCCTTGTTGAGCCAAACTAAGAATTTAGTGTAGGAATGCATGCAATACAGTTCAATTTTTCGACCTAAAATCTGTCCCCTATTAAATACACAGCATGCAGGACACCGGCTCATTGGGGACAGTGCATTGGGTGCATAGTGAAAGTGGTAACCAGTGTTTATTTTATTATGTTTATGCCTTACATGCACAGTAGCACCATAGGTTACGATGATGACATGTACACGAGTGTTAAATTTCCAACACTCTTCAGGGCCTCACAGAAAAACAAATTTGTTCCCTGGGCTTTGCAGCGTAAAATTCCCCTTCATTGCAAAATTAATTTTAACAGTAGAAAAACCTCACCTCAATCTGCATAGTTATGATATTGAGTAAAATTATTTCATAATTGTACAGGTTGTTTCAAATAAATATTAACTCATCCATTCCATTGATTGCAATATTTCTACAACGAAATAACTTACATTTGCTTCCATTCAATAACTTAATTTCCTAATCTGAAAGATTTCCTTCACATTGTCAGGATTCCGGGCATAGCTCATGAGGCCATACCCAACTCCTACCGACTGTGACAAACTACCAGCATTTCCCCACGCCAACAAGCCCAAGATGCCTTTCCCTGCCCAGCAGGCCTGAAAAATGGGTCCACAGTTACCCCGGGAATCCAAGCCATAAATCCTAGCAATCGTAGCTCTGTCAACAATTGCAATGCTTGACAGCGTTATTATAATTTCACAATAGTGTACTGTATGTGACCATGGTTGATTCAAAAAGCCTTTTTCTACAGCACATAAAGTCTCCTATAAAGGGAGTAAATTGTTACAAGGTTACAACATTTAGTAGGGGTCTAGATACAAAATTGAATTAAAATTGTTGTTAAACATAAATAAATAACAAACCACAACTTGGGAAACTGACTAGGTAAAGTGAACATATATTTATACTGTAAGCAAAAGGACATGCCGCCCATCACATTATGTAATCTAGGTATTGGTCGATGTCAAACTAACAAGATGGTAAAGGAATCTTGACACTTTACATCGATATCATGAACACTGGTCAGTCAGGGAACTAGATGGAGCGCATCGTGTAGTTCACAGAAAGAAAAATTGGAAATGATGAGGATGCATTAAATTGGGATAAGACACAAATTTACTCAGCGAACATAGTGTTCTGAAGCACTAAATAAATCTTGGATGACCAATGACCTTCCAGAAGTCTTACTGAGTCCAGGGTAGCTGAGACTATGATCATTACAACAGACTGACCTGTAAATCACAGACCTTCTGCCAAGGAAGGCATCCAAAGGAAGAGTCTAGATTCATTTGATATTTGTTTTTACGGACTGCCCACTGTGCACATATCAAATTGAATCAGTGCCACACTCCGTTAATTAATGAAACATCTCAGACTATATATACCAGAAATGTCAAAGAGCAATCAAAAAGACACAACAGTAACCTTAGTATCCCCATGGTCTATAAACCAGGAATGTGATAGGCTGTTGAACAAAAAAAAATGAACTCTGAGCGCAAAACGCAAAAGCTTGCGAGCTCAAAAACTTGTGAGCACGAAGCCCCACTAATAACATTTCATTTTGGATTGTTAAAAAGCCCTACTCTGTAATCTGGGGCGTTATGGTTTTATGGGTTTTTATGAACTTGATCTTAAGTTGGATTTTTATTTATTTAAAAGAACAAAACATGCTGAACGACCAGGGGTGGATTTCACAAAACTGTTCCTAAACTTAGGACTAGTACTAGGCAATGCTAAGAGATAGGACCAGTTCTTAGTTAGGACCAGTACTTAGGACTGGTCCTATCTCTTAGCATTGCCTAGGACTAGTCCTATTAGCTAGGAAGAGTTTTGTGAAATCGACCCCAGGCCTATGGTTTACGAAACAGGGTTTGCCTTTAACATTTTTGGTGACTAGCCAGCAGGACAAGCTACATGTAGTTTGTCATTTCACTTTGTCCAACAGCTTTTTCACATACCTCAAATGAAATAGCGATGCTTTTCAACACTGAACATCTTCATCACAGTTATGTCAAGAGACAAACCGCAGTAGCACTAACACGTGTTACTCTGTACAGTAAGCATTGATACAATGATCATCTACATGTACGTATAACAAATATTTGGTAGTTCTTAAAAGCATAACACTAATTGTAAAATAAAGCGGTGCAACCATTCCTGAGAATAACAACATTGTTTTGTGTTGTTCTTTAGTTATCTCACAATGTAGCAAGCTTACATTATTTAATGCAATTGTCAAAAACGTTATAGCAGGTTTTGACAAGATATGTATGTAATAACTTTTTTCAAGTAGTACTACTACTAGTACTAGGGCTACAAACTTTTTGATCACCAGTAATTTTTGTTTAATAAATTTCATTAAGTACAACCTGTAGGCTGTATTCACTTGCACACTTGCACATTTTACAATTTAAATGGGAAATGAATTCATGTTTACTGCGAGCACTCAAATTCAAAAATTAATATCGAACATCAGGAGTGGCAACTGGTCATCACAAGATCTCAATTGAGATGGACTTTTTATTTAATTTGTTCAGCTTTACAATATCAAGGGCAATCATGTACAGTAGCTCTGAATTACACGTGAAATTACAATTCTGTGTAAGGAAAACAAATTGTAGAATTTCAATCATACGTAAACAATGTATCTTTTTTTGTATTTATGGCAAATATTTCAGTTGGAATTTTCATTGTTTGTTTAAGAGATTAAATCAACCAAGTGTAAACAAACACTTTCTCACAGGCAACTAAATTGCAAACATTGCAAAAGGCCACCACTACATCCTTTAAACACAGTCACAGAGCCACGAAAATACAATGACTTATTCATGTGCCTCAACAATAACAAACATGAACTCAAACCTGTCCACATGGACAAACAAACAAAAATGCCAGGAAATGTTAGATTTCTTTTTTTCTCTCTCTCTCTGTCCTTTGTGCCACCAGTTCCATTTTGCTCGTCCCCGAGGAGTAACCCTCACAATGGGGGTGATTGTGAGACAGGTTGACAACCCAGAAAGATGTACAATTGAAGGGAGAGCCTTGAGGGAGATTATGTTACCACTGTGATATTGAAAGTACAACAAGGTCCTTTCACTGGACTACAGTAGGCTGCTCTTAAAGAGACCTGTCTGAGTACTGGGAAAATAACTCTGAAAATAACTCCACAAAGTAGGTTTTCTCTGTAGTCCAAAAACTACAAGGAATTATATCATCCAGCAATTAATTGTATATCTAGCAGAATATTTAACCTATTAGGTTTTGTACATTGTACACATTGAATGATGATTTTTGAGTCGCAATCGAGACACTTTGTGTCACTTTTCTATTCAAGGGAAATCAGTTGCTCTCTATCATTAAAACCTCACCTACATGTACATGGAAGTAATACTCTTTCCATGTAACCATCTTGGAAAAGGGGTATTTGATATGTGTACCATAGTTGACAAAAGAACAGAATGATAGACTGCTTTCACTGCCAGACCTCTGTGCTTATTTAAAAAAAATTCTTGGAGGTGGGAATATCCATTAGCATTCAACAAACAAGTGCCTGAACATACATGTATGATAGAAATTGTAAAAGAGGCCATGCCTTAGGCAGTGCACTATTGTGTATGTTTACAGTCTGTCTCAAACCTGTCTACAACAATACTTTGGGGAGTGCATTAAATTCTAGTCCAACAAGTCAAGGGGCAAAGAGATAGACTTAGAGATCAGGGGACAGACCGATCTTGAAGGCAGTGACGTCAGAAATATATGACAGCAGTATTAAAGTTACACTAAATACAGAAGTTATTGTACACTCATTGGTGTGATACAAACAAACTATTTTGCGTCAAACAACAACAAAAATGAATGCACAGACATGCCAGAATTTCCAATGCTGTAATCACCTAAATATTCTGATCCATGCTCTTTCTGTACGCACATTGAAATGTCAACCACTGTTGTCAAGATTTGTCTGATTTTCAAATTTCACCACAACTTTAACAAATCAAAACACCCATCCAATAACTGCATAGGCTAATAATCGATACAGATCATTCCAAAATACTAACAAGTCAGGGACTGGTAGCGTTACAAATGACAACTAGAACATTAGGTTCCATTGTTGCTTTATAATCAAATTAGCTTAAAGGTTGTAAACATGTTTCATTTATTTTAAGAATATGGAGGAAATGGCAACAAAATCCATGTGTAATAAAATAGTGCAAAAAGTAATCCAAGATGCAGATAGGAAAACAGACTCTAATTATGATGTTCGTTCCGCTATCATCTCCACGATAGCGTGGAGACGATATCCACGATAGCGTGTAGACGATAGCGAAACGAACCTCAGTTCTAGGAGTAAGGACAACCATGCCAATCCAATCTTGAATCTATTCTAAGAATCTCAGAAGTGTAACTGAACATCACCGATGAGCATCATTATTCAGTGTAAGGAGTGTCGCCCCGTGCAGACCAGTTTGTGGCTTTTGGATGATACATATATCTTTCCTAGACTTAATTTGATTTTTGAAGGAGATGGTTAATTGACTATTTTCATGTTTTCAAGGATAAAAAAGTTTCTCCACATGGTTCCACAACATTAGTAACAGAACAGTCAGTAAGGGTGCTTATAAAAAGTAATTCATTGTCAATGACTGCAACTTATTTTGCTCTGTAGCCTTTGCGATCACATTCACAGAGCAATGATGTAATCATGTAATAAAATTAATAAAAAACGGTTCCACCACTAGCAGTAGCACTACACCACATGTATATCACTATCAGAACAATGAGTGCTGATTGACTTATGACTAACAGAACACCGATCCACGCCTGACTCATCCAGTCTGAGATTTGACTTAACTCGAGCCTCTCTCGATCATGTCAAACCATCCTCATCAAACCCATCATACATTTGAGTGACAACAAAAAACCTGATCGAACAAAAGCAAGACTTACCTAACGTTACCTCCTACACGGTATATACAGCACCACTACAGGTAACTTTTGGTGTAAAAATTCCGCTAGAAATACCTCTAAATTCCTTAATGATCACACCACTTCACGCCCTGTGCCTCCCTAAATTCTAGATAACAACACTGATCAACCTGTCTCTACTATTATTTATTACTTGGCTTCTCTGCATAGTGTGTAATGTGTGCGATCGACGTGTGGGGGATCAATGTTTTGTGGCTGCATACCCCAATCATTTTAGGGTGTTGAAATAGCACCCTCAAGAGTTCAAATGTAACCAACCAACAACTTAATTTTCATATAAATCAACCCGGGAAAGATTTTTTGCCCATTTGTTATGGACTTAGGGAAAACATTCCAAGCTACCTTTCCATGGTATGAGGAATTAACAATGACCATATGTTATTTTTACAATTTTAAATTCATGGTTTGAATGTTCTTTTGTCAAAAAAAAAAATAACAAAACAAAATGATTTTTATAGAATTAATGAAAAGTCCCTAACATTTGAATTTCCTGTGACCTCAACATTTAGTTTGTTAATACCATTTCATACGAATTAACATGCAAAAGGTACATGTTTTATTTCTTATTCTTTTGTGTGGTTTTGTGTGAGTTATCTTGCTTTTTTCACAGTAGTTTTATATAAATGTATTAGTAAGTTAATTTTATATTTTTAAACTTTAAACTTTTATTTCCATTCCTGTAACTGGCAGCTTTTCTATTATTGGTATAATGCAATGAAAAATAATATAAAATATAAAAAACATCAGAGTGATTACTGTTGTTTGTGGATAAATTTATATAATTCATACACAATCGGGTTTTTAAAATAATAAATACCAGCTGAATATGGCGGAGCTTTGCCTGGTGATAACTTTGTAATGTACACAAAGTTTGTATTTTATTTTGATAATAAAGTAATTTGAAAGGCTAATTTAATAAATTTAAGTTTACAATGATCCTGCTGTTGTTTTAAGATAAGTTGATTATGGTGTAAGGTTCAGGATAGTTTGTTATGCTCATTAAAAGTTAGTTTTTGGCCATTTTTAAATGAGAATTTATATTATTTGCCATCCAGCCCCTTTTGTTGTTTTTTTAGTCGGTGGAGTTTAAAAGGGTGCACTTGCTGTGTTTATTCGACCACTGCCCTATCAATATTTAAAGTGCAAGATACTAATTGACAAAAAGTCTTTATCATCATAGGGCCTACTATGTTGTATTTACACTTTTTGTTCTTTTTCTTTTTCTTTCCTTTTTTGTTCTTTTTTGTTTGGGGTATATTTTTTGAAATAAAATGAATAAAACATGTTGTAATTTCAGTTTCAAAGAAATAATGTCATTTAAAAATAAAGAAGTGTTTTCCTTATTTGTACCACCAGAAATGGTACAATAAATAAAACAAAACTTACTGACAATATGAAACATTTGTAATTTATGTAAATATAGAACAAGCTGTTGCAAACTGCTTACCAACTAAAAGGACCTATTATGGTTATGCAAAAAAGTAGTTGATGGTTTGATGTTTCGACCCTAGCAGAGTCTTTCATTTTTATCATATTAAACTCCTTTGAATCATTTAACATGAAGAAGAAGTAATACAAAACAAACAAGTGTAGTTTTTCATTAAAAAAGACTAGATCCGTGGGTAAACATACTGTCCAAATCTTTTGATATCCTTCAGATTAAAGTTGTCATAAACCTAAAGTGCCCAAATCCTTCTATATCCTTCAGATTAAAGTTGTCATAAACCTAACTGCCCAAATCCTTCTATATCCTTCTCCCGGGAACCCTAATACAGCACTGACCCAAGCAAACAGAAACACTTTATTTGCCAATAATCAAACAACAAAAAATATGTCAGCTATTACAATCTCCACCCCTAAAACCTTCAGAATCCTATTTTGGCTAAGCTGCATAAGACCTAAAACCTTCTAAATCCTCCTATGTGTAAAAACAGCCTGATAGTCCAAGTCCTGCTAAATGTAAATCCTATCCTAACAAAAACTCATTGTAGCCCAAACCCTTCTAAATCCTCCTGTGTTGCAGATCCCTAAAAGTCCAAATCCTTCTCAATCCTGCACTTTGGCAATGGGGATAAAAGGACTTGGGCCCTTTAGGGTTATGGAAAACAAAAAAGTACTTTTGCATTATCACAAAAAATGCTTTGAAAACTTGTTTTTACAATTTGTCAAACATTCTGCATATTTTGCATTCCTTTCAAAAAATAAAACCTGTTTAGCCTTCATGCTTAACTAAATTTGTAAAAAATCAGTTTGATTTTACCACGTTTTTCCTTAAATTGTTAGGGGCCTATATTTGAATTATCATTGTGAAATGTGTCAAGTTCTCCTTTTTGATTTTTGGAGAGCCTATAGGCTCTCCAAAAATCAAAAAGATACATTTGAGTATTTCTAATTTGTTATCATAAATTCTTTTGATGATTGTATTGCCCAAACATGTGGATTTTAATTGTAATGTTACAAACCAAACTTTGTGAATAAATTTATTTTTCTGGTGTGAATTATTCACTAAATGTTAAGAAATTCATAGCCTTTACTGCACCTATTATTTGTCTTGTTGTTTTTCTTTTATTTCTCATTTTTAAATGAGACGTGATTTTGTACAAATTGGTTCTGACTATCTTTTTTACCCAGTGCTATTCATCTTTTTAACTATTTTTTATATAAGGTAACTTAATTATTGCTCTTTTTAATCAGTGATGGAAAGTTTGAAGATTTTTTATTATTTTTTTGAT
>JAUELU010000010.1:4666591-4686402 GCA_032357145.1 Evasterias troschelii
AAATTTTCACAGGTTTGTTATTTTGTGCATATGTTGGGATACACCAAGTGAGAAGACTGGTCTTTGACAATTACCAAACGTGTTCAGTGACTATGAAGCTCAGTAGCTATGAATTTTTTGTTTGTAAAGTCATCATGTTTGTTGATCTACTTCTCTAGCACTAAGGATACTTCTCCCAAAAGTTCCTTGGAATCTACAACTCAATTGATCTTTTTGTCAGCAATTACTGTCCCCCTATAATTGTTTGTTATAAAATGTGAACATTTTTCTTTAATTTATTAAATTAATGATTTATTTTTTTAAAATGTTATCTGATTACTTATTTATTTACTTAATTATTAATTATTTTGTCACACTTTTTAGAATTTTTTTTCTAGGGCCTACTTACATGTACCTATTTGTTTGTTTTCTATTGTTTACCTTTTTGTTTTTGTTTGGATCATTTTTTTATTCATCTTCTTGTACTTGCTTCTTTGTCTATTTTGTTTTGTTTGTCTTGGTCAAGTAAATGGTAATAATCCTGTTCATTTCCAGTTGTTGAACTAGGTGGGTATTTTTGTTTCTGTCAATAGTCGGACGATGCCTGCCACTATACCTTCCAATGGGAGACACCACTGGCCTGCCCGCCAGTGAGCATGCCCTGTGACCTCGCCTACATGGAGAAGGCCTATGACCTCCAGCCTCTCTCACAGATAACGGGGAATTGGCAATTTAAGGACAATGACCAGAACGAGTGAGTTGAACGAATTCTGCCTTTCTATTGTGTGAATATTTCTTTGTTGGCAAAACTGTTTCGACAAAATATAGACCATAATGCACCGGAGAGATAATTTGCATATCGATCATGTGCCCGTGTTGCAAAAGTTTGCCAGCACTGCAGCGCACACATTCTCAAATATACATCCCTGTGGAGACATCTTTTGTTCTTTCCTTGTCTCTGTACCTAACATCCTCCCAAAGACGTTTAAATCAAAAATTCCATGTTTAATACTTTTTCTCCAAGCTAACTTGATTGGGTTAGAGGCATCTGTCTCCAGAACAGATCAAAACATTAACGATGCCAGCAGGGATAGGCCTAGGTAATAAGTAACTTTTAGTTCTCTGTTGGTGGGACAGACTTATCACCATACTGTGGTTTGGAAGCTGGCCTTGTGACCAGTCTGGTTTTTCTACCGTGCACAGCCACAATCATGGATACACTTTTTGTTACAAAGACACCAAATGAACAACATACAATTATTGAGTAACTCTTTGCAGATGTTGTATATTGACAAACTCAAGCACGTTTTATTCATCATTGACACAGCTATTGCCAGTTGATATATAAATAACATTGAGATAACTGCTACCAGTGGTTTTCAAACTGTTGTTCATAAAATGGACATGAAAAAAAGTGTACCCATGATTGTGGCTGTGCACTAAAACACTTGTTCATGTGACAAATATGTCATGCACTTTTGATCATTGTTATGTAAAGGCCAAAATATAAATCTTAAATTATTATTATTATTAGAAGAATTTAGTTGTAACCAGTGTATATATTTAATGTTTTCCCCCCTCTTGTTTGATGTTTCTTGATAGATATTTCATGAATCTGTGCGTACCAGCTAAGGACTGTCCCAAGGAGGCCAGTATATGTCGGCGTAGACCGGATGGTACCATGGACACTCTGGGGATGGTGTATACACAACTCCTTAGAGCCGACGGTGGGTACCAGTGTATTTTATTCATTTTTGTGGCGTGTCGTGGCCGAGCGGTCCAGTTCCCCTCAACCCAAGCTCTGGTGTTGTCAGCAGCAGAGTGTGGGTTCAAATCTTGTTCATGACACTTGTGCGCTTGAGCAAGGCACTTAACCATAGTTGCTTCGTAAAAAGGTTGGGAAGGTAGTGCATTCTACTCTACCACCCATGCCTACATCCTTACGGACTGTGAAGGGGGTAACCCTGTTTCAGCCCCAGGATTAGGTGGCAACGTGCCCCTGGTGGCAGTTGATTTGGGTCGATAGCCCAATTCAGTTTAATGTAGCCCTCACATTGAAGTGGCCGTCTGTGGCCTTGTGATGTAAGGCGATCTTTCATAAACAAATAAAATATCATTAAAAAAAGTATTACGCATCCTACAGAACAGTTAGTGTCAACAATATGGTGAATAGAAAAGAATTTAGAAAAAAATTGTTGTCCGAGCGATTACTCTAGAAGGACTTTGCATATTAACTTCAACATCGGTTTGTGGATTGGTCTTTGGATCCCCCAGAAGCCTATTGTTTTTCAGCCCCTAGATCAAATGTCAAGGTCGTTATATCAAAAGAAATTTTGTCTCAAGGGGAATAAGATAAATGTCAGTGGTGCATTTGTGTTTGTCAACTCACCATTCTTGATGAGACTATTTTATATTTTAAATTATCAGGGAGCTCGGTCAATCCCAACATTCACATGACATTCAGTGAAGGCAGTGCTGGGCTATGTGGAAACGGAAACAGTGCAGTTGCTGAGAGTGAGATCATCTTCACGTGTTCAAACAAAGTTGGCTTTCCTGAACTGAAAAGGTATGATCATTGGATTTTCCTACTTTAAGAATTGATTTGATCGTTCTCTTAAAGCACGCTGACAGTATAGGTAATTGTCACAAAAAGAATGACTCTGTTTTTCCCGTTCCTTCTTCAACAGAATTTCCACTGCCAATGATGCTGATTGTAAATTCACATTTATCTGGGAGTCAAAGGTCGCGTGCAGTGAAGAAAGGTAATCAATATTTATTTTATCAAATAATAAACCACAAGGGAAACTGACTGGGTAACCCCCCGAACAAAGATATTGATAAAATAGGGAGACCGCCAACATAGGGCTAGATAACGCAGTTGGTAGAGCGTTGGCCTGTTAATCCGGAGGTCGTTGGTTCAAACCCCGCTCTTGTCAAATTTTCTTTTGTTCAACCCCTGTTCAATATCTGTTTTCATCACAAAGCTATTTTGCTCATTTTAACCAGTTCACTTAGAGGAGCCAATAACACCTGAAACTCTCATGTAGCTAACAGTGATGGGCTTATAAATTATTTTGTTATGCCACGCCTGCGAAGCAAGCCGAAGGGGTAAGTTGTGTTTGCCTTGTCCTTCCGAGCGATAAGTCAAGAAGGACTTGGCATATCAACTCCAATTGTTGTGTGTGGATTGGTCTTGGGATTCCCACGAGCCAATTATCTTTAGACTTCTTCCGACAAATTTCAAGGTCATTATGGCTAAAACAAAAGAAATGTTGTCTGAGTGATAACTCAAGAAGGACTTAGCATATCAACTCCAAACTTAGTGTGTGGATTGGTCTTGGGATCCCCCAGAAGCCTATTGTTTTAGACCCCCTAAGTTAATGTGAAGGTTATTATGGTTAAAACAAAAGAAGTGTTGTCTAGGCGATAACTCAAGATGAATGAGATTAATGTCAGCGGGGCATTTGTGTCTACAACACACCATTCTTGTTTATATATGAATAAAATAATCAATCAATCAATCTTGCGCCATATCCCGCAGATTGTTGGCTCCATAAATTTTCACTCTCCTTTTGTTCCTATCTTGCGCAATCTTCGGTGTTCCAGGTAAAAGGTGCTGTTAATGATGATGTCGTTTTCCCATCTCTTCCGAGGCCTACCCCGTCTATTTTTCCCAGTTACTGTTTCTAGTAGGATGCATTTTGGGAGTCTGTTGTTTATCATTCTCTCCTGGCCAAACCAGGCAAGTTGGATCTTGTAGATGCGTGAGTTTGATTAATTCTGGATTAAATAATATTTTAACTAAAATCTGTATTTTCAGAGTTGCTGTGGAGCTTAAAGACAACAAAGTCACTGATCCAGAGACAGAACACACTTTTGACCTTTCACCTCTTATGAAGAAAAGGTAAGATTCAGTGTGTTATGGAAGTCTGTCAGTCGCCTGAATGGAGTGTTGTCCTGTACCATGAGGGCTCACTGTAGTTGTGTACAGTGTGTGCAAAGAGTTTGAATCCTCTGGTCTTGACACTCAAGTGAGACACTTAACCGTTGTTACCTTGTTCTGATGGGCGGAAAGCCGTTGGTCCTGTGTTTTGTGTGATGTGCATAAAAGAACCCAGTTACACTTATGGCTAAGAGAAGGGGTTCGCCCCAGTGTTTTTGGCAGTGGCTGCTGAATGTACCGCAGCACCTTGATAACAAGGTGTTACATAAATGGGTCTCATAGTTAGAAAAAACAACTTCATAAACCTGTCTGGAAATTTACCAGGCTAAACCTCATACTTCTCTTAAGTTCGGCATTATTGAGCTACGGAAAACGCGAATTGACATTTTGTGTGCTGCATCTTTTCATGTGTGGATGTGGACGTATGTAGAACTAAACTCGCAACAATTCAAATGTTGCTTAGTAAAGCGCATGCGCCAGAGGCGTACTTACCCTGTGAACAGCCAAAATAGGATTCTGCACGTGATGGTGAATAGACCGGTGAGAATTCAGCTCACAATTATGAATATGTATGAGTTAAAGTGATGACAGTTATCGCTTTGGGGGGTTATGTTCTACTGAAAACAACAAAGGATGGTTTGCGTTTTATGATTACGGCAGACTTTGCATTATTTTGTATCTAGGGCCGAGTGCAAATCAAGCGACTTTGGCTTTAGGTTTGGATTCAGTGGCGGCGTTGCAGCGGCTATCCAGGCATAGCCGCTGCCGAAGCCGAGATTAGCTGTTAGTTTCTTTCCTCTTTTTCCTTTTTTCTAGAAATTGGGAAGCTGAGGGGGATGAGCGCGATGAAATATACGTGTACTACATCAATCTGGACTCGGGCGGGACTTCCAGGGATGGTGACACAGGCGGAGTGTGCAACTCTGCAGCGGTCTGCCAGAGCAAGAAGGACGGGTCCTTCTTCAGGAACATCGGGGAGAGCTCCCGAAAGAAGCTCTTCATGCAAGGTTTGATAATGTTATCTTTTAAGCCCCCGTTCAATAGGCCATTTGCGGGTTAGATTTTCAACAATGTCTGGTACAATGACTTCATTGATCACAAATCGTCACAAAAATCACACACTTTTGCAAATATTTTTGTTTACAAATTATTAATATACTCATTACTGTTAACATTTTCAGCAAGTTTTAGAACTAAATACGTAGTAGTTTTTTAAATTCACTAATTACTAAAAACGACGTATCACTAGAATTGCTGTTTGGCTTTTCACAAAGTGACCTAACTAGATATGCCGCTTTACCAATGATGTACTATGCGCTACAGAGCGCGCAGTTCGGGTGCGTGTGTAAAATTTTCGTACCACGAACCGACCTAACTCAATGCGTAGTATTTTCACAAAGTGACCTTACTAGCTACGTCTCTATTATGCATTGGTTTGTACACGGCGCTCTGCGGGCAAAACTTGGTTTTTCATTTTCACAAAGTCACCTATCTGTTTAGGTGTTAATTACTAACTAAAATAGTTGCAGGGATTAAATGAAATTGACATTCCTATATAAATAACATAGTCGGCTTTATTCTCGTCTTAAAAAATTTCATACAAATAGTTAACAGACCCTGAAAACAGCAGTTTGAAAAACAGTGCAACTTCATTCGTGATTTTTCCCAAACACTTTTTTTTATACTGTGTTTGAGTTAGGTCGGATCGTGGTACGCGCGACGAAATGAACGGTCAAATTAAACTCCCAAAGAATACAGACAGTGTTGCTGCGTCACATGGTTTGGGGCATGCTTTTGTATAACAACCTTAAGATGGGCAAAGCCTGGTGCCATTCTCCTTTGAAAGTGCCCTCATGCGATCAAACATACGGCCAATTGGATTTGTAAAATATTGCCCAAAATGCAATTGAGATTTAGGCCTAAATGGACTGTACATGGATCAAGTGACAACAAAGTAGTATCAGTGGTAAATGTAACATAGGGTTGCGGTTCGAATGCAACCGGCAGGCATGTGATTTTTTTGTGAGAGGGGCAATCTTGCCAATACAGAGATGAAAAGACTTGGCCCTTGCTGTGATCAGACCTTCAGATATCTATTTTGAAATGATGTAGAGAGTCTGTAGACCTCTAACATGTAACCTTCTCTACATTCAGGGAACTTCATTTCCACACCAGGAGGAAACTAGTCGAACTTCCCAGCATTTGTGTAATTCCTGGGGCTACTCACGCACTTCAGGGTGTTTCTGTTTGTTCAAGCGCCTTGAGTAGAAGACTATCATGTTATTATTATTATTATTCGTTTTCACATCCAAAGAAAATGTCTATCCAATTTCATTGTCAAACAAACTCATCCATGTGTCTTTTTTATGCAGATGAGATCTTAGAGATGGTGATCAGGAACCCAGACTCCTGCGGGAAGGAAAACACACAGGACGTGGAGAGCACCATCATCTTCAAATGTGACCCAAATGTTGAATTGGTGAGGGTTAAAAGAACAGAAGTTTCAAATAAAAACTAAAATGATTTGTAATGAAGGGACCCTGTCAAAATTAGTCCAGGATAACCAGGGGATAAGCACCATCCAGGACAACTTCTTGTGGTCAAGCCAGCCCTCCCCCCCCTTGTCTCCATAATCATTGTTTACTACCTGCTTTTTCTGAATGCTTTCTGCTTCTCTTTCTCTCTCTCTCTATTCATGTATTTCCACTTGACTGCTCTTGTTACACTTGTACACATGTTGAAGTGTGTTGTATTGTCATTTAGTTTTCGAGAATGACTCTGCTAGGGGCGAAACGTGAGGCCACTTTCCACTTTTTACAAAGTTTTTCACCCGCCAATAATTTAACTTGTTTTGAAACTGGGTGTCGGAGACAACATGGGAGAAGTTCACAGTGCCCTGGGTCACACTTGTTTACAAAACGCAGAGACTTGGATCGCTCTCTACTGGACAACAAGCAAGGGGGTCTCTATACATGTCTCACTCCTCACACAATAAGGTCAGAGACCAATTTCACGACCGCTTAACGGTAAGCAAATTTTCATGCTAACTGTAGCAGAAAAAACTTGCTTAAGCATAAGCGTATTTCACAAGTCAGCAAGAAAATAAGGCTGCCACCTTGCGTGTCACCAAGGATTTATGTTGTTACGTCATTCATTTTTGTGCAGTAAGCACCGAAAGATTAGCATGCCTTTTTGTGTGCTTACGGTTAGCAGTGCTATGAAATAGAAACTCGCACGCAACCACAGAATCGGCCGTTAAGCAGCTCTATGAAATTGGGCCCAGGTCATGTTAATCACTTCTGTGTGTGTATCACAAGTTTAAACATGGTCCTGAGACCTCGCGACCAATCTGAATGGATAAACTGTCCCATGTTTTTACAAATGCATGTTGTTGTGGTGATCCATCCACAACTTCTCACTCAGAAATGGAATTTTACTAACATGTTAGTCGTTTTGTTCAATGCTTGAAAACCTTTTTTTGTATCTTTAAAGGGTTCTCCAAGGTTCTATTTTGAGTCCAGTAATTGCCAGTATCACTTCATGTGGGAAACTTCTGTATTGTGTAACAAAGGGTAAGTTGTAAAACAAAGATAAATAGAAAGAGAGGGGAAATATTTTGGCCATTTCTGAAACCACAGATTCGCCTCCGGCTCTGGTACCAGCTTGGGCTCTGGGAGTTGTTTTGGAAATGCATGGTACCAGGGTGTCATGGCCGAGTGGTTTAGAGCATCAAATTCAAGTTCTGGTGGTTAAGTCATCAGGGTGTGGGTTCAAATCCTGGTCATGACACTTTTGTCCTTGAGCAAGATGCTTTACTATAATTGCTTCTTATAAATTGGTACCTGTGAGGGTAGAGGTTGATAATGTGCATGAAAAAGCTTCAGAGCGCCACGGCAGCCAGGGCTGTATAGTCCCTAGGGAGCTGAGAAAGATTAAAGGAATGATATTGGCCCAATGTCCAGGGCACTAATGTAAAGCGTATTGATACGTTATTGTGAAATGCGCTACTTAAGAACTAGTTATTATTAATATTATTACCATCCACTTTGGGTAAACTTAAACGTTGGAGTCCATCTTTGAAACCAGTGCTTGCTCTTGCCTGACACAATGATTTCTATGTGCCTCTAATCTACAGGGCATCGACAGAAAGCCCAAACGGGGGAAATAACAGAGATTATAAAGGAGGTTCTACTGGGGGGACAAAAACCTCCAAGGTGCCTGTCGTAGTTGGGATTCTCCTGGGCATCGTGGTGCTGTGTATTCTCATCATTATATTCCACAAGTCAGAGAGAAGGTAAGTTCAAAGTTGTTCAGCAGATGTAAAAGTGATGTAACAATTTGGGAGGCTAATCATCCTTAGTTGCTGCTGTGAAGCTGAATTGTGGAGAACGTGGCTACATGGTGTTGCCTCCTGCCACCTAGTTGCCACCTAGCTGCCACCTAGTTGCCACCTAGTTGCCACCTAGCTGCCACCTAGTTGCCACCTAGCTGCCACCTAGCTGCCACCTAGCTGCCACCTAGCTGCCACCTAGCTGCCACCTAGCTGCCACCTAGTTGCCACCTAGCTGCCACCTAGTTGCCACCTAGTTGCCATCTAGTTGCCACCTAGCTGCCACCTAGTTGCCTCCTAGCTGCCACCTAGCTGCCACCTAGCTGCCACCTAGCTGCCACCTAGTTGCCACCTAGCTGCCACCTAGCTGCCACCTAGTTGCAACCTAGCTGCCACCTAGCCATCACCCAGTTGCTGCCTAGCTGTCTCTCAATGAATTATGAAAACACCTGGCAGCACAAAATAGAAGCAAACTATTGATTGATGTTTTATTTTTTTTATCCTCAGGTCTAACGCCTTCTATAAAATTAGAGGCCTCTTCCCAGGGGCTTATTCCAAAGTACCTAATTACTCCTACTCACAAGTAAGTACTAAAATATTCACAACTTTTAAATGTACAGACAATGTGCAGCATTGATAACTAACGGGGAATGAATTGATTTGTCGTGTCCAAATTGGCGGCAACATCTACGTGTATGGCTAGATTTCCTCGTCACCAAGCGTTGAAGTATAGAACATGATCAGCAACATCTTAATATCAACAGTCCTAGTTGTAGCTCTGCCAATTCGGGTGCGGCCCAATCTGAGCCCATTTTCATAGAGCACATAAGCTAGCTAAGCATGTTATACTGACCAGAATAAGGTTACCAGTCACAATGCCATGTCACAAGTAAGCTTAGTCACAAGTACTGTCTGCAACTGGTATCCTGCTCATTTTGTTCTATACGTAAAATTGTTGAGTAATACTTAAAAATAATCAAACGTACTTACTAAGTGCCTTACGCAGAGCCTCAAAGCGCTTTTACAAACAAAATAACAAAGCAAACAAGCCAGAGAGACAGTAGGAAAAACACTAAAAAAAACAAACATTGTTATTATTAAGTAAAATGAAAAAAGGATTAAATGGTAAATGTATGTTTCGTCTCGTTTATCCATCACAGCTGTCCAATGGTGATGTAGAGGAATCACTTCTAGGTCAGAGCAACTCCAGAAATCTTTTCAGCGACGAGGAAGACGAAGATTTATTAAAAGATACCAGACAAAGTAATCCCTTAGAGTATCGGGACGATAGCGATGAAGAGATCTTGCCATCTGTGTAACGTGCTGTTTTGGAGTCTACAAGGTAAGCGAGTGGTGCAGGTTTTTTCTACATTGCCGCGGAGCGAGTTGTTAAATTGGTCTCAACGTTTCGACTAGCTTGCTCTAGTCATCGTCGGGAGACTGTAACTGCAAACCAAATATACATTGATAGCTCACCATGCAATGCCTCAAATCCCATATGCAGTTTTTTCCGTTGTTCTTAAAAAGTGTACGCTTTTGTAAAGCCAGACCCTGGAGGGTTGGGTTAAACTTTGTTGAATGATAAAGCCATGAGTTTATGTTGTATTGAAGAGCTATTGTTGTTTAGTCACTTGCTGGGCATCAGGTTGGCTCAGTGGTTTCTATCCCTGCCTGTCACTTCTACCTGATTCCGGTTCTCATCCCGGACCAGAGTTCATGTGGATTGTGTTTCAGTCCCTACTTGATTGCGTGAGTGTTCATCCATTTGGGACTATTCCTCACACATCTAAAACTGTACATTTCTTTTGCAATGTCCTGTTATTGGTGATTGTGCTGTTGGGTGTGTAATGAAATGTATTTAAAAAGAATGACTACCTGCCCATGGTCCGTAAATTTTTGAGTCAAATTATAGGAATGTGCACACGCTGTCGAAAGCGGGCACTACATGTTTTAACTCGTGGTAAACTTACTCCCAAAATGTAGCGAGCCAAGACTTCTTGTGGCATGTGAATCTGGTCAATGAAAGAGAAAATGATATTTAAGATGTTATACATAGCCAATTTGTGGAACAACAATGGCTTGTTGTTTGTTTTAGTTTTGTTTAAAATTTGCTTTCTGACCTTTCCTTTCAGCTTACCACAGGCAGTAACTTCATTGATGACACTTTACTTTGATGCTTTTAATAATTGAGCCAGAATCAGTTCTAATTTAAATTAGTTCACATTTTTAGGCCTATTTTTGTTTGCTGTTGTGGTTGTGTGAGCGTTGCTGGGTATGGCATTGGTGTTTTAACACTTCATACGAAATGTGGACCTGAAAACAAAAGAGGTCCACATAATGTAGGGACTTGAAACACCGTGTGGACGTACACATGTCCACACAGTGTTTATAGTGTTGAGAAATAGGATTTTCCTTAAAGTGTAAAGAGCAAAGGAATGTCCACAGAGTGACTGCAGCACAGAGCTGTGTGTATTGTGGTGTTCAAGGGGAAGAGGGTGGGTTTTTTGGCGATTGTGGGTTGTTTTAGTATCTTTGTGTGCAGTTGTGTGTGTTTTTTTTAAGTAGGTGGTGTTTGCCTTTTGCTTTCTTTTACTTTATTGATATTTATATCTTGGATACTTTTATATCTTGTAGTTTTAACTTTTTAATGATATATTATAGTTGCAATTCATTTTTTATGCTGTAATGACTATTGTGAATAAACCTGTCATCTATCTGTCTATCTATTTATCTTATGAAGAAAAAAAAAAAAATTAGCTGTTGCAAACTGCTTACCAACCAAAGGGGCCAATTGTATAAATGCAAACAATAGTTAATATGGCCTGATGTTTGACCATAGCAGAGCCTTTATCAAAGACTCAAAGAGAAAGAACTGCTAGGGGTCAAACCGTCAGGCCACTGACTATTTTTAATGTATCTGTCGTGTACACTTTCTAAAATTTAAATGTCTACTCTATTTTTTCACCTTTTTCTGTCAAGTGTAAGCAAATTTGTGCAACCTTCGGGACCATGGACCGGCGAGGAACTGAACCCATCCAGTGGATCAACGGTTCCTTTCTGAAAGTGCCTGTTGGAGTTGGTGAGCACCCACCCATAGGGGACTGCAAAGTTAACCTGGAAAATATATCTTGATGTATGGGGAATGTATGTGGACAAATCATACTCCTGATATCAACTTGTTCTTAGTAGTACTATTTGGTTCCAATGGATGTCCATTTTGTTCCAGAGACAAATTTTTGATGGGGTTTGGTGCAAGTGCGGCCACACTTTTAATAGTTCTGGTTCCAATTTTAACTATATTGTGGTTCATATTGGTAAGTCAAGTGAGACTGGTTCCGTTCTAGTTAATTATTGACTCGTTTTAGTGCCAATTAATTGTTCATCATTAAAATTAATCATTTTGATGATGATTCGAGATTTAGTTTTATCGGAGGTTCAGTAGGTAGTATTTGGTTATCCTGGGTATTGGCTACTACCGATTTAATTACAGTGTTGAGTTTAAAATATATTAAAAAAATATATGTATCTGATTGATAAATTTTTGTCATGTTGATCACTGGCTCCATGGAGGTCATCAAAGGTCACATTTTCATGTTTAAAGTAATACATTGAAAAGTTTCACAGAATGTTTTTACTCGGTTGTCTTTCATGTTTTTGCAAATTGTATTACACTATTTTGTTTCTCTTGTAAGAACCAACAAATAAAAGCGCTTTCCGTTTTGTGTTTTTCCATTTTTTGCTCACCATGGATTTTTTTTTTAAATTCTGGTTATTAGATATAATAATTATTTACACAGATGACAATGGGAAAGTGATATTTATGAAATTGCTATTCATGATTACACTGGCCATCCTCTAAATTTGCATAGTAGTCCTAAATAAATAGATCAATATTTTACAGATATTTTATTTATTTGGAAACGAGTTTTAGTTTAATATTTTAATCAGATTTTGTACAATTTACTTTTGATTGTGGACAATTTAATTAAGGAATATATATATAGAGGTAAAAAAATATAGAGGTAATATTTCTGTATACTTGGAGACATTTTACTTTGTGCTCGGGAACAATATAGACACTTGCAATATGGGTAATTTTTAGGGGAAATAAGATTCGCTGCAAAATGCTGCGTTCCGCTGCATCTTCGTTTTTGCAACTTTTCAGTGGATCAGCTGATGCTCTCTTGGTTTTACAGCATTGTCATTGAAAATCGAAAAACTTGGTGCAAATGGTTTTGCTTGGGATGCTATAGGCCCTTAGTTTATGAGAAATTAATAGAACAATTTGTTTTGATTTCGCGAGTCCACACTTCAATGTTTGAAAACATATAATGAGGTTTTTCCACTACTCACTATAGTCTTGTAACTCCGATCATGACCAATTGAGCAGTTTTGTTGTTTCATGTATAATATTACGTCGCGTACAAAATAGCAAATACTGGTCTTTGACAGCCACAAATGTTGTCCACGTGCTTTGTATTGTAGAATTATGGATTGTGTGATGGATTTGGTGCTGTACCCCAAACCACCTGCTCTCATAGTTGAGCCAAGCATATCAATCTGATCTAGTCTAATCATTTGTTGTTTTAAGTGCACACCATACAATTATCTTAGCACACTGTACTCTTGTAAGAAACAGTACCAGTAAACAGAAACATTTATGTTAACATGGTACAAAGAGACAGTTAAACGTTTAAGTAAACAACGACATCCATAACAAGATCAAAACAAATGCGTTTTTCACCAATGACTTAAGTTTTTTTTAAAGCTGCGAGCTGCACGAATGTGTGATGGAAGATCATTCCATAACATGTGAGCAACAACAGAGAATGCAAGATTACCATAACACTTAGTCATTATTGAACTCACAGGTGGTGGCTCCAGACGAACCTCACTACTCTGCCTTGTTGATCTCTGTGGAAACACGGAGACCAACCAGGTCAGTGAGGTAGATCAACGCAGTGACATTCTCAATTATTTAATAAGTTATGGCAAGGATTTTGAATCTTATTCAAGTCCAAACACCTGGGTGTTGAGTTATCATAAAGTTGAAAATTTGTATGGATTATGGACTGCCTGTGGTTCAGTTTCACAGAGAGCTAGAATCGATCTTAAGATGTGGATCATTCTTGATTGCTAAGCAAAGTCTGATGTCACAAGACAAATCACTATGGTGGTTTTGGCAACTCATCTTCAGATGAATCTTAGTGCTATGTTGAATTGAGCCCAACATCTTGGAAGTAATGGTTTACGTGCGTATTTATTTTTTTAAAACATTGATGGAAATTTTGCTGGGTTAAAACAGCCAAAAGAAGTTGTGGCTTACCACATTCATCATGATGGAACCCATTTTGTTTTTTCTCCCATTCAAAATGATGCAATCAAAACGAGGCTGGAATGAAAAACAGTCTGTCACCTCTTGGTGTATGATAGGCATTTACTGTTATGGGATATAGGGAACTTGATCTGACATGGAGTAGTAATGGTCTTTACTCTGTTATACATTCCTATTACACCATAGAGCAAGGATTATACTGAACCCTTTTCCGAAATCTAATGAGTGTTAGAGGTCGGCTACCAGACTAAAATGGCTACTTCATTGGACCCTCCTACTAAAAGCTAGGGTCATACTTTGGTAACAACCCCGCAAAGAAATTATGCCATTTTTTTCTGAAAGTATACTTGTTATAAAGATGGTAGTAAGCGTCCTGCAAAATTATTTTGTTTGAAGTACCACCGTTGATTAGAAATAAATAAAAGTACATACAAAAAAGTGAATCTCTCGCCTGCAGGCAACATTTTTGAAAATGTATGCGGTGTCCATTTGAATGCTGCATTAAAACACCCAGAGATGCAACTGGTACCCGCTGCCACCTCGCTAAATGTGGATGGATTCAACGTTCTGGATCAAAATATGATGATAGTTTTTTTTCTGTTTTCTTAACTTTGTATATTATTGAAACTTTCACAGGTGACTTTTATTGGATCTTTCTTGATAATTTTGCCGATAAATCCTCATTTCCTTGACAAAAACCAAACAATGACCAAACCTTTAAACTGTAAAATTAACAAAAAGAATCTTAAGTTTTTACGAAAAACTAATATTATAGTATTTTCACTAATGAGATATATTTAAGGCAATGCGCACTCAGTTTCAACTGATCTTACTGAATAGTTGAAAATTAATACTTACTAATTTATCATAAAAAAAACTAAATGTGGAATTTGTGAGATGATGTCAAGCAACTGATATAATTGTTTTCTGATTCTGTGTTTTGCTTATGAAAAGCAAAGGTTGTTAAAGTTAAATTTGAGTAGCTTTTCAAAATTTAAGGGTGCTGTAACTACTTTAAATGGATGTTCAATAATACTTAAAGGGAAGATATGAAGTCTTTAAAATTGATCAGAAAAAAATTCAAGCTATTGATGTCTTTTTATATTGTGTCTTTGTAACTTTAATTCAAGTTCTTTTGTACTTGGTATGGCGGTATTTAAAGGTAACTTTTAATTGCAATTGAATTTTTTTTAAAAGCAGTCTGTCTTTATGGAGTATGCGGACTTTAAATGAATTATAGGTGTGCAACTTGGTTATCCATGTTTGTATATATATATATTGTTTTTTTGCTAACTGTTAATAATAATATTATAAAGCAAGATGTCTTGAATAAGAAATCCCAATAAAGTCACAAGCTTGAACTTATATATTTGCTCGCTGAGCAAGAGTGACTTTAGCTTTTATAGATCTGTGCTTAACTTGTTTGTAAGTCGTTACGTCACACGTGCGTATTTGCTGTACGCCCATAGTTGTCACTACTTCCGGTGTGGATGGAGATTCTGTCCCCCCGGGGATTCTGTACCCCCATACGGCAGATTGTGTACAAACTGCTTTTGATAGCGCCCTCTTTTGAATCATCCCTCTCCATATATGGGGGACAGAATCTCCGGGGGACAGATTTCTCTATGACACCGGCTCCAAGTATGTGAGGTTCTAAGTTTGATACACCCCCCCTCCCCCACCTGTAAAATTTACTTCTGTTTTTCCCCCTGCGAAATGAATACTTTACACAAAGAAAATCCTAAAACTATACTTAAGCAATGTGTAACTCGAAATTTGGAAGCAGTTGGCGAGCTGTCCCGCCATTTTGTTTTCACTCCTGGTTCTGGTCTAGTTCTTCGTCTCTTATTTTTTTAATGGTCATTATTTGTCAATGTCCCTTTTACGCTTCAGTAGAGAGAGAACTGTTTGTTTTACCATAAGCTAAAGCATCTCTCAAATGCATTTGTTTATTGAGGTACAAAAATATGTTTGGCACCAACTTGAGACATCAAATCCTTCTGGTGGAGACGCTGTTCTACAGCGAGGATCTTCTCGTCCTCGAGTTGGGCCGAGGTTTCTTGGGCCCTGTGGATGTCCAACTCATGGTACTTCTTCTGCTGTTTATGTATTGTCTCGATAACGTTCTGTTTCCGTCAAACACATACAAAATGGCTAAGTTACAGTTTCTGATACGTACATTTACAAATATGTTTCAGTAAAAACTAAATTGCTTTTTAATTAGCCCTTTCGACGGGTTAGTCTGACTTTGTTGCCTATAAAACTCCGATTATTAAGTTTGTAATGTTGTTGTTATTATAATCTTTAGATCAGTTAGCCAAAGTATTTTGTTTCTTCAACCCCAAAATCATTTAAAATTTACCCAGTCAGTTTCCCTATTGTGGTTTATTATTTGATATCAAAAATAGTGTTGGCATATTTTCGCGCTAATATTGTTTGATTACTCCATTGTTGTGTACATTTGCAGTTTTATCTATGTTGCTTTTGTAATTTGCGGAGCGCCTCGGTGGGTCTTTTTAAAAGGAGGACTTTGTCGCAAAATCAAGATGTTGAAATGTCTTATTTCTGTTGCCACCATAATGCTGCAGTGCATACCGTAGGTCTATACTCCAAGTCATCTGTTGTTTTTACCTTCGGTCTGACTTACCTCTCTGCGCTTTTCAGCCGTCTCCATACGGCTGGCAATCTCCTCTCGCAGCTGGCCATCACCTTTAGAGTCTCGGGCCTTCCTGGCTTTCTTCAGTTTCTGCAGGCGAGCCGGTGGCGTGTTCAGCAGTTCAAACTTCTCGTTGACGAAGTACTCGTAGGAGACGCCGCCAGCACGGGACTCCGGACGGGCCACGATGCCGGCCTCACGGAGCTGACGGATGATCTCTCTGCCGTCCTGTCGAGCCTGGAGCTCCTTCTTCATGTTGATCCTGGCAAAGAGAGGATTCCCCGTGAGGCTCAGATCTAACGAAGAGATGTTCATGCAAAACAAAAGGATAAGAGAACAGACTAAAGTTCCGGACGTCTTAGAAACAGTAAAAGAAAATGGAGCTGGGCAGATAAGCCGCAGATCAGCTCAACAATCAATCACTGAACGCCATAATGGGAAAAAACGGAAAAGAGGGCAACTGAGAAAAACATGGAGAGACGAGCTGCATCAATACTGGGGGATAGTCAATTGGTATCAGCTAGCACAAAAAATATACATTTTGGAAAAATCAAGCTGAGGCCTTCATCCTGCAGTGGATCAACAATGGTTGACAAATCAAAATCAAAATTATGCAATTGCCACCATCCACAGATCCCCTTGGTGTGATCAGAATTCTGTGACTTTTCTCGCAATCGAAAACTTCATAAAACGCACACAAAGCACAAAGTGAAATTTTTGTATAGTTACAATCATTGATCGTTCTACATCTTTCCTTCTCGTCTCCTGAGACTATTTTATACCAAGAATATTCATTTTGTCATTTAATGTGATACTTGGACATTGGATAATGTTGGAAAGTAAAGATCGATTATGATTAAAGGTTTGTTGTTCAGACCGGGTTTCATTCGGTCGGAGTGATTTCAATTTTCTTCCTTTTAAGAAAGCTTACCCGGGGTTGACGGGCGAGCGGCCATCTCCAGCTCCAACAGCTGATCACCGTCGGCATTCTCCTCGGTGATCATGTGAGGACTGATGAGGCACTCCTCGCTGGATGATGGTGAGGGGACTTCATCCCCAAGACGGAGAGAGCAACGGTGCGGAGAGCGAATGGCAACCGGGGCGTGGAGACGGTTTACCCCCACGATGGTATGCCCAGAGACCTCGGTCACATGTTGGTCTTCCAACGGAGCTGGTGCAACCTAGATTTTATTAATTGGCAAAGTTGTGTAATTGAAACTGAACTCCCACATGAATTAGAGAATAATAATGCTGTTGCAAAATGCAGGAAATCTAAGTAAAGATGTGATATGAGGGCGATACAGGTATGCTTAAAATATGTGTGAATTCAAGTACGGTTGTACTACTAATTGCTTGCAATTTATTATACCAATTAAGAACTGACTCCGCGGCAGTGAAGTCAATTACGAGAAGTCCCTTCGATCCACTAAGCGAAAGTAGTAGTCTCGGTCGATTTCCTACCTTCCGCCCAGGTAAGAAAGCAGAACAGTTCTTTTCAGAAATGAGAAGTCTCCCAAAGTCTCTCGAATTCTGAATGTTCTATACTCCGCAGCAGTAGAATAAATAGCAAGACAAGTTCTCAAAGAACAAAAACTATCCAGCAAGTAGATATACACATGGTGTTACCGCAAACCAAATTTAGCTTGATACCTCACCAAGCAATGCCTCAAATCCCATATACTCGCAATTTGCCGCCAACGTTATTATTTAATAGACCTACAAACTAGAAGACAATACTTGTCTTGCAAAGTAACCCACCCGTATCATGTTGAAACGTCGATCCTTCATCATTTTCCAGAAGGACAGTCCCCTGTTGGTGACCATTCCTGATGAGAAGGCATCTGCCTGATCAGGACCCGTGGCGTTCTTGGATTGCATGCAACCCCCCATGTCCAAACAATAACAGAATAATTTTTATTTTCTGTCAAAAGTCACAAATTTCGCACGAAATGCGCTATCGTTTTTTAGGCCTCGACTGTCCGATGGTGGTATGGACTTGCTTTTTGCGTACGCTTTGTTTTTGTTTTTGGGAGCACATTTTTTCTACCATAGAAACGTTATTATGCAAACTGTCATGGCGAATTGGAATAAATCCATTGTTTCAAGACAAGTGAGACATCGCAACGCGCCGGAAAAGTTACGACTTCATGCAAATTTTAGACACGCTTCCACCAACGAAATACACCCCCATCGCTGAGGTCACAATGAAAAGGTAACGCGCACGCGTGTTAGCGATATCCTCCTGTTGGGAAGTACAAGTCAGCACGTTCGCTTGTCCCCAGCGCCTTGCCTTAAAACCAAAGGCGCTGGGATGGGCAAACGTATCAAGCACGCTCATTGGTTAATGCTCATTGGTGCATCACACTCACATTGCACGCATGACGTACTCCTGAACAAGAATCTGTGCAAGCTGATTAGCCCATCCCAGCGGTCCTGGATAGTAAGGAAGGCGCTGGGGACAAGCGAAGTCAGCACGTTGCACGATACGCGTGCGTGTTGGTGCGCGCTCATAAGTTTTACGCTACTTCTACTTTCAGCTCCACATTCTGCGCATAAGTTTTTACCCCAAATCCACATTTCATCGTTCAAGGGAGTTTTTTAAGACAGAACCTTTGCTGAGAATGCCTTAGTCTCTGAAGAAACTTGTAAAAGCCAAAGTCCAATTATTAAACATTAAAGAAAGACTAGCTCGATGGACTTGTTAACAAAATTAGTTTAGCCATTTTTTATTGACGAGTGGTAGGTATCGATACGGCGTGCTGCCCATGTAGCGAGGCTGGATGTACAGTAACTCTCATCCAATTACTGTCTTCATTTGCCATCAGTGAGGGCGCTATTTGAGCATATGACGTCATATGAAAGGGGTAAAGTTCAATGTATGTGACCCAACATAATGCATATAAACAACGAAGCAAAAACATTTCAAGGGAAGTTGTCCACCATGACCATCTTTACACCATAATAATAATAATAGTGGCTTCTTATATAGCGCTCACATCCGTCACTCAGTGACGCTCAAGGCACTTTAACAGTCAGTATTTTCCTGCAAGATGTGGAGCTGCTTTTTAAAGTTTGAACCATATTCCTTTACGTAGCACCATGTAATGGTTAACAAGGTGCTGTGGCGCAATAGATGGATTGCAGTACGCGTCATTGACCGCAATCTTTGATGTAAAACAATGGAAAAGTGCACGCGTGTACGCCCTACGCACGACTCTCAGCCAATGATAGCTCTTTACACGTGCACAATTCATCAAAGATGGCGGCATATGACGTCTATTGCAATCCAATCAAACCAGGAACACCGGGGCGAACCCCTTCTCTGTTCGTTAAGTGCGCTGGGTTCTTTTACGTGCATTACACAACGCACCAAAGTTATGTGCAAATCTGTGAGTATCTATACACAGATTTTCAGTCTTACCGAATGGTGTGCATATACCATTTACAAGAATTTTAACCCCTTTGCCAATTCAGAAACAAAATACTGAGCTATAAGTCATGGCTTTCTTTCTGTCGTTCTTTTCTGAATGTTCCTTTAACGTGTCCCTATTTTTTTTAATTGAAGGAG
>JAUELU010000010.1:4957076-4967817 GCA_032357145.1 Evasterias troschelii
TCACAGGCTTGTTATTTTATGCATATGTTGGGATACATCAAGTGAGAATACTGGTCTTTGACAATTACCAAACGTGTACAGTGCCTTTAAGCAGTCACTGGTGGCTAAAAAGCAAGTCAATGTACTGAATGTTACTCAAACGAAACTCGCAAATTGCTCATTCAAATCATAGTTTTGTTTGAAAGTTGAATTGAGTTTTGTTTTTGTAATGGAAAAATGATAAGCAATCTATTTAGGTCCACGACCTATACACATGATACAGGGGTTAGATTTCACAAAATTTAAAAAACCCTGAAAATGGGAAGTGCGCTCTTCTCAATGCAAAAGAAAAAACACCTAAAATTTCATTGACTAGAAAATTAATAGAGAAACTTCAGAAGTCATAGTGTAGATGTAACAGATTCTGTACCCCACAGAGTGGTCCAGCAGCCACAACATCCAAGAGCACATCCTCCCCCCCCCCACCCCCTAATCTCCCTCCTCAAGTATTAAAAAGGTGATTAAATGTTTGACAAGGCTGATGCTTTTGGGGTTTATATTTGTTTTGTTTGTTGTTTTTCTTAATGCAAAAATTAGTTAGTGACCAGACGTTTTTCGACCCTAGCAGAGTCTTTCTCGAAGGCTTACTGACAACACAACACATGAACAGGTATACAAGTGTAACAAGAGCAGTTTTGTTTTTCCTAAATGAATTTTTTACATGGCGTGCTTTGCATTGTAACATTCTTACCTGTATAACTTAAAGTGTCTTCAAAACTTGCCTGGGTGGGCATCACCCCGCTGTGGGGAAAAAAGCATTTCAGAAACTGAATTAAAACAATTGCCATTTGAACATTTACTCCCAAGCGGGGTGTGATGATATAAACATGAAGTATCCTGAAAATAAGTAACCTTTTCCACTCATGGTCAACAGTTATAGTGGTGACATTTAGTGCTTCTTGTTTTTCTACGGCATTCAACAAGATTTTTAATTTTTTTTAATGAGATATCGCCCAACTCACAAGGCCACGGACGGCCACTTCAAGGTGAGGGCTACACATACCTGATTTGGGCTATCGACTCAAATCAATTGAAACCAGGGGCACGTTGCCACCTACTCCTGGAGCTGAAACAGGGTTACCCCCTTTACAGTCCTTAAGGATGTAGGCATGGGTATCATCCACTAGGAGCCTGTCTGGTAGAGCAGAATGCACTACCTTCCCAACTTTTTTCTAAGCAATTATGGTTAAGTGCCTTGCTCAGGGGCACAAGTGTCATGACCGGGTATCGAACCCACGCTCTGCTGCTGACTACACCAGAGCTTAAGTCCGGTGACCTAGACCGCTCGGCCACGACACGCCATTGATGCAAAAAAAGAGGAAATCATTTGAAAATGCTGCAAGCCTAAATTTCAGGATTCAGTATTATGTGCACATACCTACGATCTCTTGGCATGCTGTGTTCAGGCTTACCACTCATGGTCACTGGACATGAAAGAAGATGAAAACAGAAGATGATATTTAGCATATAGTGTGAAATTATTGAAAATTGATGGAGAAATTTTTCCTAATACAATGCAGAATTACAAAATAATTGTAAAAACGGGTGTAAAATATAAAGACTGGCCAATAACGAATAAAAACTCAAATGTAGATGCTTCTCTTTTCAGGCTAAAGATATGGGATGTTTTATTAATAATCCTGAGCTAAAGATATGAAAGAAGGAGTTCCAAAGAAGAAAATACTGGATCGGACCACAGTGCAAGATGTTGCACTGGGGTGACCAGAAGGGTCTGTCTAAGAGCAAAGAACAGTGAAGAATAATCTAAGGATGAAGCATAAGGGCATTTTATAGGAAAGTTGTGGGGACAGACTAGGTGGTAAATTTAGTCATAAACTTGCAAAGTCCCAGACAGGCCAGTCTAGACACTGGTGTCTGGGTTGGCATTGGATTAATTAATATGGGGCACAACAAAATAACAAGCTTACATTAGTTAGCCCAATTTCATTGACTTTGTAGAAGTAATAAAGGCCCTTTCACACCAGACAATTTTTAACAAGAGACCTAGATTACAATCACATCAATGTTCAAAAGATAGCAAATTCCAGTCATTGCGAATGGTATGCTTGTTAAATAACAACCAAGGGCCTTGTTATTTTTAACATTATCATCCCTTCTCATCAGGCGAATAAATTACCAGTAAAGGGTTAATCCAACACAATACTGTTTCGGGCCTCTCCAGTTTCCATTTATTCATGTGGGTTAAGAGAAGCAATTATAGAGAAGGGCCTTGGTCATCGCGGGAATCGAACCCACACTCCAATGATACAACCATCAGAACTTGAGTCTGATGTCCAGTAGACTGCTTTGTCACGACATACCGGTTCCTAGTCTAGAGACCATCAGTTCCTAGTCTAGAAACCATCAGTTCCCAGTCCAGAAACCATCAGTTCCTAGTCTAGAAACCATCAGTTCCTAGTCCAGAAACCATCAGTTCCCAGTCCAGAAAACATCAGTTTCCAGTCCAGAAAACATCAGTTCCCATTTCAGAAACTATCAGTTCCCAGTCCAGAAACCCCCAGTTTTTAGTCCATAAACCATCAGTTCCCAGTCCAGAAACCATCAGTTCCTAGTGACAGAAACCATCAGTTCCTAGTCCAGAAAGCATCAGTTCCTAGTCCAGAAACCATCAGTTCCCAGTCCAGAAACCATCAGTTCCTAGTCTAGAAACCATCAGTTCCTAGTCCAGAAACCATCAGTTCCCAGTCCAGAAAACATCAGTTCCTAGTGACAGAAACCATCAGTTCCTAGTCCAGAAAGCATCAGTTCCTAGTCCAGAAACCATCAGTTCCTAGTCCAGAAACTATCAGTTCCCAGTCCAGAAACCATCAATGAGATAAATATTACTTAAAGAGGACTCAACTTACAGTCTTCCAAACTATCTTTACTCATGTCCACCTTCTTCTTTGTCATATCAGAGTTGATGCCTTGGCCCTGGTATTTAGAAATCAACAATACAAAAACAAACATTACACTAGTTCCATCAACATGTAATCACAAACAATGTATGATGAATGGATTTTTATATGGGTAAAGATTAATAATGCGTATGACAACCTGTGCGCCAACTTGGCTGCGGTGCTGCATACTCCAAAGAAGTACAGATGAATTCAGGAATCCTTAGGGCCCAATGGACAAAGAATAGTCTAGGTGCTTTGACTTTGAGAGGCCTACTTGGCTTGACAGTTATGCATTATTTACAAGCAAACTTCACTCCTCGATTCTAACTGCTCGATTTATGGCAACAACAGTGTGATACTACACCCCACTTCAATTTTTCTTGAAGATACATTTTTTTACCACACATGGGCTCCTGGTACTAAGAAATTTGTATCTATGTTTAAGTTGTCTACCTACCTTATAACAATAACAACTCTGGTTGAACAAAGAAACATTGACTGGAGCAGGACTTGAATCAGCGACCTCTTTATTAATGTTCCGACGCTTTACCAACTGACCACCTGAGCTATCTAGCGCTAACGTTGGCGGTCTCCCTATTTTGTCAATGTCTTTGTTCAGGGGGGCCAGTCAGTAGGCATTCAACCTGTAACTGCTGTAAAGCCAGGGATCATGGCTAAGTTTACAATTTCAATCCGGGAGCGGCAGCCAGGGGATCACCCTAAGACGATGCAACTTTTTATTTCTAACATCAAGTAATAAACCATAAAGGGGACTGACTGGGTAAAGTTTAAGGTCAGTTTCCATGGTGATTTTGAAGAAGAAACAATAGGACAAACAGCATTTGAAGATGCTCACCTTTTGTGAAGAACTTTTCTGAGCTTTGTCCGCCTTTTCATCATTGTCTTTGAGTGGAGTTGATTGTTTCTTGGGCTTCAGCCATTTGTTTTCTATTTGAGAAATGTTTGAATGTATTTTGATTGAATGGTTATGCAGGGTTTCCCTTAAGCAAATAGAGAAAGAAGAAAATACTTAGTGAGGAATTATTTGTAACCATTGTCTTGAGGACCATTATCAATCAGGCATGGTACTTCACAGAGGCAATGGGGGGCAATCGCCTCCATGCCCCTGGGCATTGCCTACTTCACAAAGGCAATGAGGGCAATTGCCTCAATGCTTCTGGGTACTACCTTGGTGCCCCATGAATAGGGGCAAGTGCCTCCATGCCCCTGGGCATTGCCTTGGTGCTGATACCAAACTGAGCCAGCAGGGGCAATTGCAACCATGCCCCTGGGCATTGCCTTGGTGATGATACTTCTTCACAGAGCCAACAGGGGCAATTGCAACCATGCCCCTGGGCACTGCCTTGGTGCTGACACTTCACACAGAAGCAACAGGGACAATAGCCGTCAAGCCCCTGGGCATTACCTCAGTGCCGATACTTCACAGAGGATTGGGACAATTGCCTCAATGCCTCTAGGCATTACCTTGGTGCCCCTTGAAGTGGTCCAGTACAGATTTACAATTCCATCATAGGTTTCCCGAGTACTACAACACAGACTTCTACATAACTAGTGTAATAATTGTTGCTTACTACACCCGCATAAATCAATCACTGACTGCTAACCAAAAGCATGATTACAAGTAAACATACATGAAACTTGTAAATACCGCTAAAGAGGTAATCTTGGCCACAACTAGTTACAGTTTCTCTGTTATTTGTGGAACAAAAAACTCAAAAAACCCAAAAGAAAATCTGCTGATCCATTGAGAAATTGAATGCCTGAGTAATGCATAAATTTTCTGCTCCTGTTTGAATAATCAAAAGGAGAATTTGACATTCCTGGCAATTCCATTGAGAATATTTTTTTTTTTAAATCCTAATCCCTACCTGTCGACGCTTTCCCCTTGGCCTTCTCCCTCTTGGAGGCGTCTTCATCCTCATCAGCCTCATTGTCTTGCATCCACCATGGTTGAGATTCTTTCTTCTTCTGCTGCTCCTCCTGCTTGGTCTTGGCAAAATACTTATTGAGTCTGCCCGAGTCTACTGAGTCGTCCGAAAAAGACTGCAATGTAAAAACAAAAGAAGCTGATAAGAAAAATGCTCAGGGGCGGGGCTAGGGAGGAGGGTAAAGTTTAAAGATTTAACCTTTTAGACTCTATTTTTGTTGTTTTCATAACCATTTCAATCATGGTTTAAGAAATGTTTGCATGTGTGTGCCAAGAAATAAAGTTCATTGACTAAGGAAATATTAAAAATAAGACAGAGCGTGCACAGCCGGCAGGGGTCTGCCTGGGTCCAGGGCCGCTGGGGTAGTCCTGCCTGGGTGCAAGGAGGGCCCTCCTGGAAGACCGCAAAGTACAAAGTCGAAGGTGATCGAAAGCGCAGGGTGATGGGGTCGGAGGCGCTGCGACACCCACGAAGTGACTGGGCAGACAAGCCCCCGGTCCCGGGCAGACCGAGCGGGCAGAGCCAGCGTGGGTATTCCTCAGTCAGCCTTATAACGCAAACTTATCCACCTAAAAGAGTGCCCAAGGTGCCTACAAGAATACAATACATTAACTTACAATTTTGAGTAAATATTAATATGATTATTTTGCGAGCTGAGTACAAGTACCATCAAAACTGTACTTGAGTACAAGTAGTGAGTACGAGTACTAAAACACTGCTAATGTTAGCCAGAGGGGTGCAGAGGGGTGTCTGGGTGTCTTTGGACACCCTGTTTTACATTTGGACACCCTGTTGTATCCGTCATTTGCATGTAAATGTATTGTGAGTGAGCAATTTGGAAACCCAGTTTTAAAACTTCCAGTAAATTTGGACACCCTTTTACCAAATCCTTGCTAAAACCTTGAAACACTGCAATTGAGCCATTTAGCTTCTATTACAAACCTCCTTCAGAAACTGCTCAAACTCGTCATCCAGTTGCCGTTGCCGTTGGGAGAACTTGGGAGCTTTGGTCATCATTCATCTGAAGTCAAAGTTACACTTAATAGGGGAACTTCATTGCTTCGAGTAGCTATTAAGTGCAGATTCCTTGTTCAGTTGTTGGGGCAATCTAGACTTAAATTATGCAGATGAAAAATAGGTTATTTTAGGTCATATTTATGACTTGGCAGATCAGCCGGGCGCCCTGACTTTTTCACGGTTAACAGGCAGCGAATCATAAGTAAGATGGCGGCCCCCATGCACGACGAACTTCAATGTAATTTTTTTACACCATTTTCAAAACTTCACATCTGGATGAAGTCATCATTTGGTGAGCCCTGGAATGCATCATAAAAATTTGCCAGACGTAAGGAACAAAGTAAAGTAGGTTGGAGTAGTGGGATGTTTATAAAGTGGGAGAAATTTGAGATCGAAGAAGTACGACTTCCTGGTACTTTTCAAACTTTGTGTTTTAGACAAGTGGATGGTGGGCCGGCTGAAACTAATGAATGGCGAGTGTTATGTATGAGACCGATGTTATAATTATTTATATAAAAGAGGGCCATTCATTATGATTAGATTTAGAATAGTAGTACAGCCTGGCATTATTATTATTAATTTTATACCCAACAAGGTGGGCTACATGCCAGCAAGCCATGTTAATATTACTTGGGCCCCTACTTAGGTTACAGTTTATATACACGATGTGGATAACAGTCATGTCAAAACGGTCACACAGACACAGTCACTGATCGATCGATACACACTTTAGTCAGTGTAAATGCGTGCTGTTTATGTCCGGAAATTGGACCAGAAATAGTTCGTTTTCCAATGTTTTCCTTCGGTTGTAAAAAAACTCTAGGCTATCAAAACTGAACTCAAGCTGTTAAAGTACCACCGTGTGTTCTCTAAAAACTAAAGCGAAACATAATAAATAAACAAATTAAACTTACCGCTAAAAACAGTTGATCATCGTAACGAAAGGTCAAGCAAAAGAATTTCCAAGCAAAACATAACAACATTACAAAATGCAGAGTTTGACAGTAACTAGCGCCCTCTCTAGTTTTTCTGTACGCAAATCGCAAACTTTCGGCAAGTTAGAAGGAAACCTAAACAAATGACATTTTACGAACGCAAACCACCACAAAAAGTTGTTTTAAATTATTGGTATTATTATTTTTTCCTTATAGGATAGGCAGTTATCGCTAAACTTGAAAGCTGTCAACTTTTGGAGAAAAGGTGAGAAATTGTCCTTTGCCTGTCCATTATCAAAAGAGGGCGCTAACAGCAACATATATTCCAGTAGAACGGCTGTTTTATAAGTACAATTTAACACTCATACAACAGCCGTTTGAATTGTGTAGAAAATAAACATTGCAGACGAGAGAAGCGCAAAATACCAGTTATTTTCTTCTTAGCAGTCGATTTCTAGAGCACGATCGGAAAATTGTAAGTTACAGTACACAGTACGCGTATTTTTTGCAGGCTACCCAAAAAGTTTGATGATATTTGTTCTTTAAAATGTTCACTTTAACGCAATAAAACAACAGACAGTCCTTTACCACCAGCAGTATTCAGTAAACTAAAACTAACTCCACTGATTTTATTTAGTTGGTTCATTGATTGTTCGTTGATGTTCTTGATCTTGAATAATCCAATGATATGATCAGTAATTATTTTCCATGACCATGATGTTGGAGAAGATGCCTTGAGTTAGTTTTTGGTAGAGCAAACTCATTATAAATCTCTCATGTTGTTACTGTTAGTTTTCAATATTAATGTTGGGCGCAAACTTCAATCCTCGCGCAAACTTCAGCCTCCGCTGAGTGCGCAAACTTGGTCATTTTTCTGTGATTTTTTTCAAACATCAAACTTTGATTTAATGAATCTTTATTTCTAATTATGCCATCATTGTGTCATTGTTCAGGTGCTATCCTGATGGAGGTTCAATTGTCTGAATATTTTCAAGGTTTAGCTCAGTTTCATTTTTAAAGTTATGCTGCAGAGAAGAGTTTGAAGGATTACCACAAACTTCATCCGCACACGCAAATTTGCCGCACGCAAGCTAGTTTGTGCGGGCGGCTTGTTTGCGCCGAACATTAGAGGCATATATGGGAACAGACGTACATGTATGAAGCCCAATTCCGAGCATTTTTCAATGGCACAACCATGCACGTTTTGACTTTTTTGTTTTTTGTTGGGTTCCTCCATGTTGGAAGGGGATAGTGTTCCTCACCCTACCCCTAAACCCTACCCCTAACCCTACCCCTAACCCTCATGGCTCTGCTTACCCTGGAATACTACACTTAGAATTACATGCTTTACAGGGCGCCTTAAGGATAGAATTCTGGGTTAAACAGAACCATGAAGTTTGACCCTAATTTACTGGAAAGATTTCATCTCAATTGGTCAAATTTTGTGAACAATTCTACTATTCTAGCTGTCTGCAGTTCAGAAGACTGCAGTACCACCCAAAGATCCATGGGCGGTTGCTCTGAAAAATCCACCCTTAACATTTAGATTAGTTGTAGGGATCGGGATTCCAACTGTATTCTAAGACTAAGCCTTTAGTTACTTTCTCTTAAAGAAATGATGAGCTGCACATTGGATGGAGCTGTGTATGATTGAAACATCTGAACTGCATTTTTGTGATAGACCACTAATACAGCAGTCCAAATGCTCAACAGCATCTTAAGACTCTGCATCCAGCAGGCTCCCTCTCTGAGATTCGGCACCACTCGCTCCGTGGTGATCAGAGGCTTCATGGAGGGTCAGTCTACAAACAGAGAGGAGGGGCGGAGTTTCACACCTCGGAGGGCGGTGCTCTACGTACCGGGCAGTGATGAGCGCAAGCTAGCCAAGCTGGCTGGGTTGACAGTGGACTGTGCTGTTATGGATTGTGAGGATGGTGTAGCAGCCAATAGGAAAGTATGTAAGAACAGGACAGTAATCCTCTAATTACGCCCCCCCCCCCCCCCCCGCCTTCTTTCCCCCCCCACCTCCACCGTAGATAATACATACACAAATAGACAAAGTAAACAAAACAAGATTTCAAAATTCCTCAGAACAAATGAGCCCCAAATTATAGTGTCTTGCTATTTAGATAAGAGGTCAATCAAAGTAAAAACTCGTTTCCGACATGATTATTATATAGACTGAAACTTAAGTGTGACAAGGAAAAATTGACTAGGTTAGGATTTGAACCTGCGAACTCAGGATTAAGGTGCCAGCTCTCTTTTAACTGAGCTATGTAGCCCTTGCGGTTTATAATTTGATAGTTAAAGACAGCAAATGTTTATCAAAGTCATTTTTGTGGATGTTACTTTTTAATATTGGTGAAAATGTAAGAAGTTTACAAGATTTTTGGTCCGACTACATGTAAGCACCTCACTGCAATAAAACAATACAATGTACAGTTAAAAAATTCACAGAAAACTTGTTTCACCAACAGGACGTTGCCAGACAAACAATCCGAAAAACACTAGGTTCGTTACATCTACCGACCGTGGGAGACGTAGCCGTGCGCATCAATGCCGTAGACAGTGGTCTCGCTGGAGATGACTTGGATGAAGTCTTGAAGGCAGAGAGGCTGCCGGACACCTTGATGTTACCCAAGGTGGAATCAGTTGAACATATACAATGGGTAGGTCAACGTTCCCCCTAGTGGGTAGTCTTCAGTGGTAATATAATAGTAGTGGCTTCTTACATGTATGTAGCGCTCTTTTCTGTCACTCAGTGATGCTCAAGGCACTTCAAAAGTCGGATTTTCCTGCAAGACGTGGAGCTACGTTTTGAAGTATGAGACCTTTTCCTTTACATAGCACCATGTATGTTTTACAAGGTGCTGAGGCACAATATGCAGCCAATCAAACCAGGAACACTGGGTGAACCCCTTTTCTTTTTGATATGATGAAAGAAGAAACAACCTTGTTGTACAAATAAGTGTGCTTTCAGATAGGAATAAAAGGCTTCTGGCCAGAAGTCTTTTATTATTTTAGTGAGAAATTACCTCTTTCTCAAAAACTAACGTTGCTCGTTACCAAGTAAGTTTTGATGCTAATATATATTTTGAGTAATTACTAAACGTGTACAGTGCCTGTATATTACCTGTATTACCGGGCAGTTCATCCTAAGCATAACTGCTGCAAAGCAGCATGGCCTGTGTCCTTGGTGCTATCAACTACAAACATAGAGAATAGCACGCCCAGTGATGAGAAGCCTGATGCAGCAGCTGGATGCAATCAATTAAACCTTGGGGGTGGGGGTACTGCTGTGTAGATTTAAATTTCAAACTTACAATTTCAATTAAATTCCAGCTGTCGGAGAAGCTCCACCACCATGTTGCCACAAAACCACCAACAAACCCTTTGAAACTTGTCATCTTTGTGGAGAGCGCCATTGGCCTACTGCGACTTGCTAATATATGCGAAGAGGGTCAGAGGTTATCACGGACTGCTCCATTTACATTAGAAGGGGTGGTGTTTGGGTCGGATGACTTTTGTGCGGACATAGGTAAGTTTATTTCCTTCCCAAAGGAGAAGTTTTTATGGGGCTTTTTAAAGTTATTTTGTTAATCTTTCCCGTTTGAGAAAAGGGTTACAAGAATAATGACATGGTATTGTTTTTCGGAGATCATTGGGAAAAAATAACCTTTAGTATATAACTTAACACTAGCAACAATTTTCCTGTACACTTTTTCTGAACTCTTGGAAAGAAAAACAAGTTTCAATATGACCCTTTTGCTCTTGCTGTAGACCTTTATCATGCTGCCACCATCTTGGTAATGTTCTCTTGGTAATGTATCCATTAACAGTAATGAATGCTAATATTCATTGTACAAAAAGGAACCAGACTATTTCTCCTTCCAGCCTCGGT
>JAUELU010000010.1:5157752-5168798 GCA_032357145.1 Evasterias troschelii
ATATTGACTCTTCTAAAGCACAACTCCAAAGAATGATCATTGTGCTGTACTGGAGGATGAATTTGAGCTATAGGGGCCCAACATGGGCCAGTACAGTATTGTTTAGTAGGTGTGTAGAGTAAATATGATGTTTGCATCGGTTAAAGATGTACCATTCTATATAAGCAACGAGATAAGCAACAAGAGTTGGTGTGTACCCCTGGGCAGACCCTGGTCGGGTTTCCGATAATAAGTCACCTCCTGCCAGTTGGCGCGTAGTCTTCTCTGCGATGTCGTTGGGTGTGCTTGTTATTGTTTTGTTTATCTATTGAGATGTGATTGTTCAAACAGAGGGCGCTACACTAAATAAACTCCCATAGCAACCCATAGCAACCAATGCTAAATGCTAAACATTCAAAAATACTAAACAAAATATTAAAGTCTCTTAAAGTGGGAATTGCTAAATATTCAAAAGTACACAAAAATACTTAGAAGTCTCCCAGCTTTCAACAGTAAAGAGACAGTTATTAAATGACTCTTGAACTTTTATTTTATGCTCAAATTGATTAGGGGAGTACCTTTGGCCCGTCGAGTAAGTCACCCTCCAATTAAAAACACCCCTGCACAGGTGTAATTTTCCAAACGTCCGAGCATCAATCTTGACAAATTTCCCTACACCTCTCGGCAAATAGGACCATTTATTTCAGGGCCTATGTCATCCAACATACCTCAAGTTGGAAGTCAACAGCCCCCAGATCACAATCGGGCAAATTTTTAACACTGAATCCCTTTTATTGGGCTCTCAAATCTGTTAATAGAGGATATTTGAAGGCCTAAATAATATTCATGAGGACGACGATCAGTTTTCTCACTATTTAGTAAACTTGTTGACAAGTCGTTAATGTTTGTCACGGTGTGTTGAGTCGCGTGTTGAGTCGCGTGTAATAAAGAATGCTCTCGCGAGATCACCGCCCTCGCGCTAAGTTGCTGGCTGCCGACTCTTCGTCATTAACGACTTGTGAAAGACGAATGCTGTAAGTTTTCATTAATTCAGGTACGAACGCAATATACATTACGGTTGCTGTATAGAGACAATCATTGAGACGAGTCCATTTTATCTGAGGGTAGTACTAATTTTAGTTACTGTAAATGTAGTGAATGCTTGCGCTTGGGACATCTGTGTGTGTGTTTTCTGTGTGTTAACTCCTTCATTAGCTTAGTAACTAAAGAAATAATGTAAACTTATCTTAAAATGCATTATTATATATTTGTGTGTTTTGCCTCATAAAAATAAATAATTTGTACCGTGATTAGCAACTGGTCTGCTCCATTCCGTCAATATAAGAGTGGTATTCCTATTTATTGAATCTTATTTAATTTCAAAGAAATTCGGTACAAATCGGAGGAAGGAACGTACACCGAGCATTGAAACGTTGCGATTCTGAAGCAGCGGATTCGATCAGCAAGGTTTACCGACTAGCCAGCCTGCAATGACAAGGTATTTGGTAGTCTGACTCCCTACCCCTCCCACATGATATATTATAATATTTGTTTAACATGTGTGTTTTACCTCATAAAAATAAATAATGCGTGCCGTGATTAGTAACTGGTCTGCTCCATTCCTTCAACCCGATGTGTTCTACAGTGATTGTGTGTAATTAACTTGCTAAAATTCTCTGTACATGAATACAATATAAGTGTGTATAAACAACCGACACGGAAACCAGCCAACTCCCCCGCCCCCCCCCCTCCCCCCCGCCCTTAGCAAAGTCGCAAATTACATAGTCACCAACTACAAAGTTGCCCACTAGCAAAGTCGCCTCCTCACATACAAACTCGTCCCCTTTCATAGTCGCCCCTCACAAGGTAATTTAACAATTTGTGTGATTGGACTTCGAAGCTATTGGAACGAAGCTATCTTGAGGGAACAATAGTTAGTTTTCTTTAGGTAACGAAAGAGGAATTTTGGAGAACAAAATCATATCTAGAAAAACACACTTTGTTTACAAATTAAAATAATTATATTTATTTTTATGAGACAAAATTATATTTTGATTGAATGTTTTTATGTTCAACCTAATTGCACCGTCAATATAAGACTGGTATTCCTATTTATTGACATAAATATTTATCTCAGAAATAAAATCCTAGCTTTAATTTTTTTTATTTTTATTTACAAGCTGTACCCATAATTTGAAATCGTATTTTCTTTTGTCATGAGCACAATCACTCTCATCACTCAGTGTGTGGTCGATCGTGCACGATCAAAGCAACATTAAACTCCATCACAAACAACCGAGAGAGCCGTTGCGCTATCACCGCGACAGACTTTTAACGACTTGTAAAGTGGAGTGCAACCCTAGGCGTACCAACTTGCGCACCAAACTGCACAAGGCTGATGACGCAACATCGTTTTGTACAACTAACAAAATATGGGGCAAAAATTCCGACTTTCAGTGCTGCTGAGTTTAATCTTGTCTATGGCACCGCTCGCGTGTCTGTCAGCATACGATCTGACAATTCTTCACACTAACGATGTCCACGCTCGCTTCGACCAGTTCGACAAGTACGGTAGTCGGTGTGACGATGAGGAGTCGGCGGACGGGAAGTGCTTCGCTGGGGTGGCCAGGAGGGTCACCAAAATTCGGGAAATACGCTCCGAGGTGGATAACGTGGTGCTGTTGGATGCCGGTGATCAGTACCAGGGGAGCATATGGTTCAACTATTACAAGGGGCAAGCGACTTCACATTTCATGAATGCCATCGGTTATGAAGTCATGGTTTGTAATTGTATACAAATTTACGGTTTCATAGCAAGTCATAATAGTAAACTCACGTTTGGTACTTTGAAAATTAATAGCAATAAAAACGCACAGCAGCTTTTGATAGAATATAAAGCGATTTGAGAATCATTTTACTGTAAAGTAATGTGGTTATGGACAAATGTATCAGGTTTTATGCCCCGAAATTTGAGTATGAGAAATCTCTGATTGCGCGATTGTGTATTCATTATTACAGAGGATAAGCTCTCATAATATAAACAATTTTGCACTTTTTGAGAAAAGCCTGCAACATCTAAAATAGTTAGATTTAAACATAACACTTATTTAAAGATGTGCAGGGAAGTCAGATTTGACCTCTGAGGACCATGAGAGGTCAAATCCGCACGCATGGTTTAATGTACAAACGCGCTTAACTATTGGAACCAAACAGTGTAGAAAACAGTTAAGTTGTCATTTTCAACTAAATTGGGGATGCCAATTCATTTGATGATACTTATGAGATCGCCAGTACTCAAGGATATGCATTTAGGTCAAGGTCGAAATTTACCCCAAAATTACTATTTTTGAATGTTAACAACATGTTTCCCCAATTTTGTGTCATACCAGGTATAGCATTCCCACTTGGGTCCCACTAATTGGTTTATCTTCAAAAATCCTTATTCCAAAAGTGTCAAAATGGAGACGCATTTTCTATTTATTTTTTTACTTTTCTGTCATAATGTTACCTCAACCTTGACCTAAATGCATATCCTTGAGTTTTGGTAATCGGAAAAGTTTTTCCTAATGAACTGGTATCCCTAATTTAGTAGGAAATGACAACTTAAAAACGTTTATTAACACCATTTGGCTCAAAAATTAGGCGGTTTTTACATTAAAAACAGTGGATTAGCGGCCCTTTTGGATTTGACCTCTGAGGGTCCTTTGAGGTCAAATCTAACTTCCCTCCACATCTGAAAATAAATATTTTGGTTAAACTAACAAAGTTTGAAGTTTCATGCTTTTCTCAAACAAGTGCACTAATGGGGAATATTCTTCCTGTGTGGACATTATTCGCTCTGGTTTTTCAGCGATAACTAAAAAAAGAAACCACCTTTTGAAGTGAAATGTCCACAGGTTAGTTTTATTGTACACATTATATACATTTAAATGGGATTAAAACAATCGATAGGTTACAAAAACCGAAAGTATACTTTGCCTTTAACATGGAATGCTAGAAACATCACTAATTTTTCTTTCTCTTTGAAATTTAAAAACTAAGACTGTTGGTACAGCCGTTGTCACAGACATTTTTTATCAAATAAATTGAAGGTAAATTCTGTGAACCAGAATGACTCGTAGACACTTAGAAACGGCTCCCTTTCTAAAGCAATTGTTTTAATAAACATTATCCTTGTTTTCTGTTCAGACATTAATCTGTCTTTTTCTTCCTTAAACAAGGGAAAGTATACCTTTGGTTTTTGGAGCCGTTCGACTGTTTTAATCCTAAGTAAATGCAGATATCATATCCAATAAAACTATCCTCTGGAAAATTCAATTCAAAATGCCGTAGCATTTTGGGGTTATCGCCGATGTCCACGCAGGAAGAATAATCCGTAATTTGAGTACACAATCTGAGAAACGTATCTGACAGTAACGTTTCCCAGATTCAAATTTTGGGGGTTAAAAACTGATATCTTTGTCCACAACCAAATAACTCCGAAGTGAAATGCTTTTCACTATCGAAAGCTGCAGTACTTCTAACCAAGTGTGTTTGTTTTGCCATTAATATATCAAATCGTTTCCGTTACATATTCGTGTAGTGAGTATGTTTTTGTACTTCTATTATTAATATTAAAAATATGCACGAGAAAATTATATACACTTCACACAATAAGAGCTGTGGCAGACGGCCTTGATGGTGTTTATAGCTGAACTTAAAAGGAAAGGTCATATATTATTTTTTTGTTATCGTAATGCTGATTAGAAAGATACAACAAAAGTCACACGTGAAAGGTTTAATACGCTCATAAAGTGTACTTGCTGAAAAAGTATTCGCAGTATTTCCACGTTGAATCAATCCATCCACGCTTAGGGCAAGGTGACAGCGGGTACAACTGCATGTCTGGCTGGCAGCATTCACGAACCAACACAAACCCTTAGAATTTTGAAAAACAGTTCATGCATGAACCGTTTCTCAGATTCAAGTGTTTGTGGATGTAAAATAGTTTACACAATCAAAAGCTACAGTGTTTCTCACAAGTGAGTTGTTGTGGTCGTTAAATTTTGGAGTATGAACATCCTCTTTAAAAAGTCACCTTTGTTTTGGGAAAGCGCCAATATGGCGGTCTGGCCGTCACTGACTGAAACCGTATAGCTACAGAGAAGCGGCCTGAACACTAAAGTCTTCCGCTTGATCTAACTTTAAGGAAACTGTCAAGTATTTTTAGACATTCCTTTTTTGCAAGTTTGTCCCAAACAAGGCTAAAAAAACACTATTGGTAAAGGGGCTTCAAGAAGAAAGCGTTTTAGAGGAGTTGAAGGCAGGAATTTATGTTCCAGTCTAGATTGTTGGAGGGAGGTAAACATGCACCAGGCAAGGAGTTCCAAAGAGATGCAGTATACGTGGAATAAAGCAGTTGGAATGGCTCATTGGCAAAGCTATAGAGTGTATGGGTGATATCTTTGCCCTCCGTCGCTTTCACAATTGTCCTTCGAACCTTTCACGACGCACACGCTCCTATCCTGATCGTCAGTTTGTAAGGCAAAAGGTATATACAAAGGAATTGACTTCCACAATGGCGGAAATGGTAGGTTCGCGTTGTCATCATATTAAAGACAACCTTATTTAATTTGCAACCGTGGGTAAAACTTTCCTCTGTACTCAATCCTCACAGGCCTTTGGGAACCATGAATTCGACAACGGGCCCGAGGGGTTGACACAGTTTCTGAACGACCTAGACGCGAAGGTGGTTTGCGCAAACCTGGACGCCAGCAACGAGCCGGCAATTGACGGACTGTTCAACAAGAGCACGGTTTTGGTGGTCGGCGGGGAAAAGATTGGAATTGTCGGGTACACTATCTCGATAATACGCGAACCGTCTACAACCGGTGAGATGGAAATCGTAACAATCGCATGAATATACCCTAAAGTCCACTCATCCATGCATATGATAAACACTATACCTTCCATTAAACAAAATCACAAAACTGTATGATTACGCGTTTACTTTGTACATGCTACAGTATACAAAAAAACACATACGCACAAACAATGAATTTATGTTGAAGAAACAGAACTATTGTCACAAAAATAAAAAAAATACGGGCAAGTAGCGAGGTGGCGTTTGAGCAGTGAAAACACTTAAAATTGGTTCATCGAAACCAATATACTGTGGACAACTTTTTAAAAATATATTTGTTTAGTATATTTTTTGCTTTGTGCATTATTGGTATTTTGGTCCTTGTATATATTATTAATTGTTAGTATCACTGGTAACGAGTTCTTTCACTTTCCAATTTCCCTGGGATCCTTAAGCACGTGATGTATGCCATGTATTTACCGAAAACATCATCATGTATGCTCGACTCCTGCAGATCTGCATTTATACACCTAGGTGAAGAGAAGCAAGTACTGCTTTATTCCCCTACACGGGGACAAACAAAGCGCTGCAACGGACAATGAAACGTGATCTTAGTACTTAAGTTATACATTGAGTGTAATTCTTACCGATACTTTTCAACAGTTGGGAGTCTGGTGTTTACGGATGAGGTATCCTCCATCCAAGCTGAGGTTGATCGACTCATAGCGGAAGAGGGCGTCAACAAAATGATCGCTTTGGGTCACTCTGGCTTCGAGGTAGATCTGAAGATCGCCAGGGAAGTTCGTGGTCTGGATGTCGTGGTCGGGGGCCATACCAACACATTCCTGTACACTGGTGAGAAAATATATAAGATGGACAGATTTAAACAGTATATTGCTATCTCAAACCAGAAATATTGGCTCGCCAAAAAGAGCATCTGTTATATCAACAACATTTTACTCGAGATTTTTCTGCGGAATAAAGGGTGGGTAATCGTATACCAACAATAAATGGGTAAGTGCTTAATGATTGTTTTCAGTGTTATTGGCGATTGCAGACAAAACACTTGGTCTGCAATCGCCTATAACCCTGAAATAAATCGTTGGGCACTTCCCAATTCAACGCTGGCATACAGTTACCGACAATTCCACAGAACAATCTAGAGACTTGCCTGAAAAAAGGATTCTAGCGAAAGTTTCTACCTGCAAATAACTCACTTTACTTAATAAAGAAATCAGACACATAATTATTGGAAACAACCACCTGTTATGGTCAGTATTTCTCAGAAACTGTGGCAAAATAAAAGAAATGATTTTAAACTCCTGATAATAAGTTCATACTAATTTATATCCTTCTTGACACAATGCAAAGCTTAAAAACTTTACTGATTCATTTTTGGGGTTTGATCCGACAACAGGGGACCCACCAGCGGCTGAAATACCAAGTGGTGTCTATCCAAAAGTCGTGCACCCCGACGCCGATCCAACTGCCAATGTACTTGTTGTGCAAGATTACAAATTTGGAAAGTATCTCGGGCGTCTGGACGTGACGTTCGACGATGAAGGCAAGGTCACCGGCTGGGGAGGTAACCCAATACTCATGGACAAAGATGTAGAGGAAGGTAAAAGTCTTAAGTTGGCTTCCCCTGGTCTAGGGCCCTTCTCCACCGAGTCTAAACCAGCATAACTTGATTTAAGTAAACAAAGGAAACTGCCTGTTTTCCCTGACGGCCTCGGGCTTCTTTGCGCACACGCAATGACTACTCTGACCCGAGACGCTTTGGTTTTCACCGTTTTACTAGATGTGGCCGTTCTGGAGGAAATCGAGGCCTGGGGAGAGGCTTTCCGTAACAACTCCAACGTGTACATCGCATCAACCAACGTTTACTTGGAGAGCACGAGCTGCCGGCTAAAGGAGTGTAACCTGGGCAACCTCTTATCAGACGCTTACCTCAGACAGGGCATCCGGGACCTGGTGGATGGAGTCCGGCTGAATGATGCCCATATCGCTCTCTTCAATTCCGGAGGTATCAGGAATCAGCTTCCTGTAGGTGGGTATTGCTCAAAATGAGGCTCAGAAATGGCCATCGGTCGATACTTTAATTTAATAAATCAGCAATGTTTGATGGAGTTGATCGTGAATAAATAGAGAAGATCGTAATGGACACCGACCGTCAAAGAACTCAGTCATCTGAGTACTTTGTACCAAATCACCAACAGCTGTGAAGTTTGCCTCAATGCAGAACAAGACATGTTTTTGTGATTGTGTATACAAATGCAGTGTATTTTGTGATGGCATTACATTATTGCAATTATATCTTTTGACTTTGTTGTTTTTTAAAGTCCACAAACAAATTTGATGTTGAAACGGTACACTGATACACTGATTGCTTGCAGGTGATATAACAGTCGGTGATCTCTCGAGCGTTCTGCCGTTTGGTAACACAGCCGACCAGATTACCCTAAAAGGGAAGCACATAATGGAAGCCCTTGAGCATTCTGTCGCCGAGTACACTACGGTGGATCCACCGGGTGGATATTTACAACATGCAGGTAGGTTGGTTTACCTTCGGGAAAAAGGGAAATTTTTGTGACAGCGTTCGTGCCAACGCACTTGTGTTGGATGTCTTCTCTTGGGACTGATCGCCGCAGGCTTTCAGGTCAAACTTCCCCTTCCAACCAAGGATCTTGATCTCTTAAAGATTCCAGTTCCAGACCTCCAGATGGCTACTGGCTAAGCAAATCAAGATAGTTCGGTTCAGATGATCTGACAAAGTATCTTGCAGGCTTACCCTACAAATCGTCTCAGACAATAAGGGCAAAAAATGCTCCCCTTGAGAAAAACATACATGTGGTGGCCATTAGCAACAATTAGCAGGCAGTTGGTGCTTGGCTATATTGGTATTACTGTCGATGCAAGCTCCTTTGAACAAACCAAAGAGCTAATGAGCGACAGCGTGACATCTATATCCTTAAATGGCAACCCATGCACACATATCAAAAGCAAACCTGTGGTATAGGGGGAGGATCGGGAAGTATTGGAAACAAACCACAATCCCTCGATGTTTACTTGATCAGAAGAATGAAAAAATCATCTTTGAGGGTATATGGCAAACTATGCAAGATTAATAACGTGAAACACTAACGTAATTAGTAAACAAAAAAACTCCACCCCTTTGCATTAAATGCCTAGTGATCCTTTTCACTGACACGTCACACGCAAATTGTCTGCCCATAGTTCGCCATAATGGAAGGTAAAAAATGCATTTAAAGATCGAATACACATCCACAATGTGTCGCCTATATAATGCACACAGCGCATGTCATGCAGGGATATGGAATCCCCAAAATGGTGCAAGGAGAACTGGAGAAAGGGGGGGGGGGGTAAATACTAACCAATTGATTTTACTGTGTATTTCATTGCACAATGCAGGCATGTTGGTGAGCTACGATCTTTCAAGGGGACCCGGTAACCGAGTGGTTTCCGCTGAAGTGCGGTGTACGAAGTGCGAAATACCCGAGTTCCAACCCTTGGAACCCGAAGCAGAATACAAAGTCATCCTCAGCTCGTACCTCGTCGACGGTGGGGATGGGTATACAATGATACAGAATAACATCATTACGCGTGAATTTGGTAAGATCGAGTTAATCGTCAATTACTTATTAAAATGATTTAAGGTCATATGTTAAAGGCAAATTATACCTTTGTTTTTTCGAACCGTTCCATTATTTTAATCTTATACATACAATTAAACAAACCTGTAAACATTTCATTAAAAGGTGGCTCCTTTTTTGGAAAATCCGAAAGTCCGGAGCGAATATTTCAACACAGGAAGAATAATACCCGACAGGAATACACACAGTATGAGAAACGTAATACTGACAGTGTACACGCTTCTCAGATTCAAATTTTTGATATCTTTTTACGTAACCACATCTCTTCGGAGTAAAATGTTTCTCAAAAGGCTTTTTACAATCGAAAGCTGCTGTAGGCTTCTAACCAACAAGTTTTTATTGCCACTATAGTTTTAAGTGTGATTACCAAACGTATAATACATTCCTGTTAATTTAGAAAAGAAAAACAAAAATGGCATTCCATATTCAAATATTTATATTAACGGTGCATGTTATTTGCAAGTATGACAAATATTGATTTGACATGATGCTATGGAATGACTGAAAGGTTGAAAACCCATCACAAATCACAACTTTATACTGGACCAAAGCTCCCATTATGGAAGGGCTTTCACGTTCATGGACATTCTACGACAGTTTATGTGTACTGAGTGCACGTACATAGTCTACTACCAGGGTTAACATCTAAACCAAATCCGTGTCATAATTTATTTCAATTTTTATTCATTATTAATTAGGTAACCTTGACACAGATGTGGTAACCGAATATCTGCAGCTCTTGACACCAATGACAAACGGTCTGGAGCGACGAACCACGTTCCTTGAACCTGAAGATGACGACAATCCATGCAATGCGGGATCAACCAATAGGAGCCAGCGTCTGACAGTGCTTTTGGCTCTGCTCTCTCTTCTACCCAACGCCCTCTTGCGTCATTTCTTTTAGACTCGCTATGATACTGTCTTAGTACCATGAATTGAACCGTGCATAGGCTGCCTTTACATAGACATGGGCCCAATTTCCTACTTATAAAGCACACAAATTTACTAAGCACAAAACAACTCTGCTCACTGGAAAACACTTACCAACAACAAATACCAGAAATGTGCACAGTTTGTGACTTGGTTCCCTGTTAACATGTATGTTTGATCAGCAGAATTTTTAAAGCAGCAATTTCTGCTTAAGCAGGTATATAAAACTGGGCCATGGTGGTCTGCACTAAATTCGCAGTGGACAGAGTTGTGAAATGTGTATAAAAACAAAGCAGTTCACAGAGCATTTTTGCGTTTCTATAATTCCACCCTAACGGTGATTTTAATGGCAAATTGTACATTTGGTTTTTTGAATGGTTTTAATATTTTAATCCAATGTAAATATTTTGCAATAAAACTACCAATTGTGATAATAACATTTTCATTTCAAAAGCTGGAAGCGTTTTTGAGATGTCGTCGAAAATCTGGAGCGGTTATGTCCACGCAGAAAGAATAATTCGTCTTTGGAAAACACAATCTGGGAAACGTCTCATGCATGAAACGTTTCTCATATTTAAATGATTTTGAATCCCATTCTTTAAATCCCACATTCCTTAGAAG
>JAUELU010000010.1:5385038-5396435 GCA_032357145.1 Evasterias troschelii
TCTTGATATTTAAATATTTTTATTGGAGTAATTATTAGTTGAGTCTTTGCTTGGTAAAAATAAATTCTTATAGGATACATGGATTTGTTTTAAACTTTTAGTGTAAATCATATAAGTCTCGCTCGTATCCGAACGAGAAAATTTTTATTTCTAAAATTAAGTCTTTGTTTTAAGTTATCTCTCATGACAAAATCTGAAAAATAAAAGAAATCTTTACAATTTTATGAAAAGTTTTAGGTTTTGAAAAAAAAATCACAATAGTGTGTACATTATTATTGAAAAAAACAAAACTCTGGGACAAGTATGCCTATTTGATGTTAACCTTTTAGAAACCCCTTACGCGGATTTGTGAAGGTCAAACGGGTCTTGAATGGACCCGTATCGCAGTTTAAAGAAGATGCTGACGCCTCAACAACCATATAATCTGGCGATTATAATTGCGCATCCAAAACAAGCGTTTACGTAAGTTTTATGATCGGAGGCGAGCACAAAATTCATAATTTTTTGCAACAACCGGAAGCTGAGGTCAAGCTTAATTCTTGGGTTTTCTTCGTTATATTGTTGAATTGGTTTTACTTTCACGTTTTGTTATCACTTAGTATTACATTCCCAACAACATGTATACTTTTCTAGGTCATAACCTACGTTAAACTAAAATAATTGACGAAACAAAATCTCGCCCACGTAAAACTCCATACGGTTGGAACCAATGGTCCCGGAAGTTCGAATGCGCGCGAGACTTGCACAGTATATTGACGGGAATTTAAAACGTTCCGATATAGACCATGTGACCTGTGACATTACATGCTCACAAAAGAGTCCTTTTAAACAGGTGTTAATTATAGAGAACCAAACAGATCTTACTTAATTTAGTTTTGACATGTTTCCTAAAGAATGTGATCTCATGATTGTAGAAAAAACGACTGCTTCGTGCTTTTCTTAAAACTGACGAAGAATCCAAATTAACATCCCAGTTTTAAAACCAATTTCCAGTTCAGTTTGACCTCAAACAGACCCGCTTGAACCCGGATTCCGGCTCAAATCTGGTCTGGGAGTAAAGCGTTCGCTCACCGAATCAAAACAAATGGTGCTGGCTTTGTCTTGCTAAGATAGTTCAGCTGTGTCGACGACGTGTCGCTGTTTGCAACACATTTAGTTGTCATGGAAACAAAACAGCATTCCGAAATGTCATGTTTTCCCCCAAGAGTTATCAAAAGGGACTATCTATTCGTGGCGAGGTATTGATTTGTTGATAATGATGGCGATATTAATATCCAACAAGCTGCGCTAGACACTCTAACCACAGTAAGCGTTGTTAATAATATGGTAACATGTCATATTCATGTATTTTAAAACTGCACACTAAATGTTTCCATCAAAAAGCAAGTTTGTCATATTTATTAGTCAATGTCGAATCAATAAATGGTCAAGTTATAAACTAGCACATTAATTAGCAAATTTCTTTATTCAGGACTAATTGCTTATTTATATCATTTCCTACCAAAGCCAATAGGTAAAACAGTTTTCATTGCAGCATTGCATACACGAACCAATGCATTCTTTTATGTCACACCTTATTTGTAATCGTCAAAGACCAGTGTCCACACTTGATGTGATCCATTACAAATGCATGAAATAACAAACATGTGGAGGTTTCAGCTCAATCGGTCATGGAAATCACAAAAACAAAATGGGAGAAAACCTCAAATGTTTTCACTGTTTTCAAATATTTAGTTTTTGACTCATGAGATCAAAACTAATTGTTTTACTCATTTCTCAAAAGCTATGGCATTACAAGCAAAATTATTTGAAAGGGAGTTTCCCACCACAACCATATTTATACCATGTTAGTTATGCGTGAATCTGTACAAATGTATATTTTTGCATTTACCAATGTTACAAACACCCTTTAACTCATTCCAAACAAAACAAAAGATCACGAGAATAAATCGCCACGTTGTCCTCAATATTTACTGCAGTCTACGTTTTGCCAAGAAAGTCCTGTATTGATGTGTTTGCTCTCAACACATTTGTTTGCCTTTGGATATTTATTAGTTTGTTCAAATCGAAGGATTTTTCATGATAGATGATTAACCCACAAATTGTTTCAGGCACTCTCTCAAGTGAGCGGTCTTAGTCGAGCTTTTATGGCAAGTTAATTACTTTTTTTAACGGCTCACTAAATGTTTCTATTCAAAAGCAAGTTTGTAATATTTTACACACAATGTCATATCATTGAATTGTCAAACTTTACTCGAGCCCGAATTGACGGCTACAGCTACTGGATTTCCGCTGCACCATGAGTTGAAACCCCTAAGTAAATGTCGTAACCTTAAAGGGACACACCGGTTAACTGTTCACGTAATTTAGTCATGTAGAATCATAGAAAAAAAAATCTGGATGGTTTTATCACGTTATTAACGAGAAACTACCCCTAAAAAACAAAAGCGGTCAAAGGTCAGCTAATCAGGTCAGCTAATCCTTCACCGAGCTTGAACTCTTGGTGGCAGCAGATACGCCTCCATTACTGCGGTGGTACTGCGCGGTGTGCTTAGCGATGGATAAATCAATAAAAGTCCAACAATAACCTGTGACTGCAGCTGATCAGCTGATCGCTCCGAAGAGCCCGACCATAAACCCGAGCGTTTTGTAGTAGTGTTAGGTGGTAAGTTCGTTCCACCGCAGTAATGGAGGCGTATGTCTGCTGCCACCAAAAGTTCAAGATCAGTGAAGGATTGTTGTATAATATGCTGTACCAGCCGTTGCAAGTGCAAATTTACGCGACACATGCTGGGCAATGTTGCAAAAAGACTGGTGCTTAGTTTATGTACTGTGGCAAGGCATGATGATCCATTCTACGTTATCCATCTGGACACGGAAGTAAAACTAACTCCAAAGATTACGAGGGTTATCCGAACCAAAAATGTGGTTCAGATAACCCACGTGACCTTGGTTTTTTGAAAAATGCTCGAAAACAGCAGAAATTGATGTTTCTTTTGAAAACCGTTCTTCTCCAATCCTGAAAGACCTTTAGAGGCATGTTTTTGTATTTTGGGGGCCATTAAGTACATAAGATTACGGATGACCCGGAAAGTGGTAACAAACTGAGATGTTTACTCGATTTCTGCTTCGTTTTGACCCGTTTCGGAGTAATTTGGACACAGATTTCGCGTCGCGTCATACTGACCCCAAAATGATGCAGGCGCCCCCGCCCCCCCCCCCCCCCAAGACCCAGACCTGGGTCATTTCTGAATCAGGAGACTTTAGTGTGTGTCTGAGCTTGCAGTGTTTTTTCTCTTTAATGCTATGAAACTGCCAGTCTCAGTTTCGCCAACAAAGTCTGCCATTGATTTGCTATTGAATTCACCTCATTTTGTTGTCAGCGAAACGCTATACCCTCTCACAGCTACCAAAACCTTAATTTTAATTAAAAAAATAAAAATCCCGAGTCTAAGGAAAGAGAGTTGTATGAGCAAAGCATTGTATCTGCCCTTGGGGAGATGTTTTCTTTTGTTGGTGTGTTTGGCTTCCTCAGAGTAGTATAGAATTTATTGTCGATGTCCAACAAGCCGCACACACGCTCAGCAGCGAGTGGTCTAAATTGGAGCTTTTTTAATAATTGCAATGCGATACCAATTGCAAATCTCTACAACCGGTGTCCATTGCTGCCCGGCATACATGAATACACATTGTTCGAAAACAGCACTTGTTAGAAAAAAGAATGCGTGTATTGAAATCACTACATTAAGGACCACATTCATTTGGCCACTCTACGCCGTATCTTTTCCCTGAAAGAGCATTCCCAAATACATTTTTAGGAGCACCAGACTATTAATCTTACTATTTTTCAGGTCTCTTATTATGCAATATTATACAATAACGGTTTCAAAAGTTCATTACGCCTTAAAAATCAGACCCGGTTCACACCTCTCTATTAGGTGAGTTTACGTGATGCAGATTTCTGTAGTATACGCGCTGTTTTTCAATATTGACGCAAGAATATTCGCTTGCTTTCACAGTTCGGTTTAATAGGAAATTATAAAAACGGTTTGAATAAAAGTTCATCAAGCTATACGAATTACTAAGTAGCAGTCCACAATTAATATTTTAAACAAAATTTCAACAAATCTGAACACAAACAATTGGTGTGTTGGCAAGACCCCTGAAAAAAACTGTTATTAGTATTTTAAAGAATAAACAAATAAGGGTATTTGTCATTGTTGGATTTTTAAGTATTGTTTTACTGTACATCACAAGAAGCTGTCCCTATCAACGGCTGTGTACAACGACTGTGTATTAGGAGAGTTGCTGCAACTTGCAAAAAGAAGACATTTTCGGTCAACAAAAACTGCATAATAAGCATACAGTACGCCATAATAGACTGCACTAGTTATCGATATCAGATCGATGCTTAAGAACCAAAGAACCAATATTGAGTTTAAAGTTGTCTCATTTAAAATTCACTAATAAATATACTAATTTTCTACCAACATGCACCTTGCCCCCTTCCCAAATTTTAAATGAAGTTTATCGATAATTTCTCACCTACTAAGCAGATTGGGTAATACTCATTCATAATAATCGCTATATTATTTGATGACATCACCGTTTTATCCATCACTGGTACTCATTGCTATTTTGACAGTGACTTCGTTTTTGGTTACCGTCGATATTTGTTTTATGTTGAACGTTTAATTAATTTATTACACGTTGTCAATGCACAGGTCATTTGTGCAGAAGGGAGATCGGGAGTAGTCTTATAAAACGCCATTGTGAGATTAACGTTTGTAGGATGACAGACATAAGAATCAGTAGAATAGTTTGGTTTAATTTTATTTTTGCAACGAATTATCTTGGATATATTAAGCATTTTTTATCACTTCATGTTTAGGTTTGAAGGTAATATGAAAATGCCTCACCCCTCACGTCATGGTATGGTCCCAATCGTTCAGCGAACTTCAGGCAAGGGCTGCGTCATTAACGTCGCAGTTTAAACGAAGAAACAGGTCCGTCAGGATTGGATCTGAGAACAAACTCAAAAACACTATTTGAGTTAACATTTAAATCGAAAACCAAAGCTGATCTTGACCGTCGATGCGATCACGACAGACATGAAAATTATTTTACCGTTCACTACTGCGATACTTGCATGGGTGTTCTACGATGCATCAGCGACTGAGACTAGTTGCAACACCGTGTCCCATGGGAGCATTTTCCTGCCACACCAGCACCACGCACTGATCGGTCACTCGTTCCTTAATCAATCGGGGACAGTTCGGATCAAGTGTATGATACTTTGCTGGAGGCACAAACGCTGTTTGTCATTCAACCACAATGACATCAGTGGCATATGTCAGCTCAACGATGCCAGGAAAAAGGATTTTCCTGATAGCTGTAAGCAAGATGGCGGCTTTTCCTACTTCAGTGGCTCATCAAATGAAGATAAACCACTCCCTGAAGAAACAATGGTTACAACCATGACAGAACAAGAAACATCTCAAGCCCAAACAACAATGACTAACCGAGTAAGTTTTCCTTTGTTTTTATAGTCATGAGCTTGGCCATCCGTTTACATCAAGATGACTTTAAACGAAAGATTGGATCCGGGTGGTTTGACATTCCGAGGATCATTTCGATTTGATCTTGCGCACAAAAACAATTAAGCCGTCGCTTAAACATTTATTTCTTAACAAGACAATAAAACAATAAAAGTAATTGATATAAACAAATCGAACAAATTGAAGGGGTGAATGTTGTGAGGTTGAAGAAGGGAATCAACAACTTTCGAAATAGACTTTTATAACAAAGTTTTACCTTCCATTTTCCTTATTTATTTATAGATTTTTCCTGGTTAAAACTGACCGTCGAAATAATAGTCTACATACGTACTTTGATAGGAAAAAGCAAGATGTATTGGTTACGAACAATGACAATGTATGATGAACAATGTAGGAGGTTTTTGGTTCTCAGTGAAACTCTAAAAATTAATCCTGACACGATTTGTTGATTACTTTAAGCTTCGAAGTAGACAAACCACAATGTACAATGCTTGGTCCTATGAATCAAATAAAATAGTTCTTCCATTTACGTCTATAGATCACCAAAGTTTCAATGAAACCTTCAACTGAAAAACCCAGCACAGCTCCAGCAAAAGCAGGTAGGAAACGAGGCCAAATTGCTGTTCAAGCGCAAAGCATGTCAAAATGTTTAGGTCCGGCGTGTACGTATAAGCCTATGCTGTTTGTGATATTAAGGCGAACAACTAAACAGAGCATGCTTGCAGGTATCGTTGTGTCCACAACGGAATACTTTTTACAAAAAGTCCTTCCTAATTTATTTAATCAAAAGTTACCTGCGCCTGCTTCACGTACTAAGTTAGCTTAGAATGTAACATTTGAACCACAAATGCTTCGGAATAATACATTTGTCAATATCTACATTATTGTACTCAAAATTAAAATGAATTTTGGCATTTTCACGCAAAAAATATTTTGTAAAAATATTTTGTAAATAACAAAAACAACGCAAAAATAAAACATTTCAAAAACAAAGTGAGACACATTTTGGATTACAGTGAATGTCGTTTTAAAAAACTACTCAAGCCCAACCAGCAAATTTCGGTATGCGAGGCCTTGCGGTACACTGCCCTCAACGGCCTTTCGGCTCACCAGCGTTCAGCTATACCGTAGTGACTTGTGTGTTGCCGACGAAAATTAATTACGGAACCCTATCAAGACCCCCAAACGTATTTTGCTATCATTTTTTTCAACCCAGTTTGCCAGAAATCACAAAAAGCTTGTTCCTGGTAGCATTAAATAATGTAGGGGGAGGGGTATTTTTTTATTTGGGTATACCACTCGATCGCGAATATGACGTCAGACGCGGCGGTTGTTGGTCATCAGTTAAACATAATTCAGCCGTTTCTAAAAATCATGAATATCACGTTGGATCAGTGAACTTTTGTGAAAAAGAAAAACAAACTCAATCTCAACATCTCAATTCAAATCTTTATACTTCGTATACTCCAGTCGATACTGAAGGTCCTATAGTGAGATGCCCCTATGATGTGTTCGGCTTAACGAACGACAGCTATGCTCGTACTTCTGTGCAATGGTCAGGGTTGTCTGCCCGTGACGAAGATGGATGGCTGGACCAACGACCCACATGCAAGGACGATGACGATGGGAAGACTGTCGATTCAGGTGACTCCTTCAAAGCGGGTACCACCGAAGTCACGTGTACAGCGTGGGATACAGCTGGTAACCCTGGAAACTGTACATTCCTAGTCACTATCACAGGTTTGTAAGAAAATCATTGTTTACCGACATAAACAAACTCAAGAATCATTTTCCTTTGTTAGAGAATTCAACTTGTTCATTTTACATCATGGTTCGGACCAAGTGCTTTGATTGTGCTTTTTTAACTGGTTATTTGACATAGCATTATTAATATCAGGTGGAACAATTATTTTGTGGTTTCTGAAAACGTTCATCTAATTATTTTCGCGGCTGGAAAATAAAACCAATGGACGTAAGCAAGTGTAACTTAACGTGACAGTAAGTCAGCATTGCGTCGTGGTTAGTTACCATTTCACCAGCGAGGCTTCTGCCATCAAAATTTCTTGACAAAATGAAAAGCGTAAACATCATGTCCAGAGCAGCGTTCCTGACTCAAAACAAACACCAGTGTCTTCGGAAAAATTTCATAATGCTTTTTGTTTCATTACTGTTATTGTTTGGTTGTTTTTCAATATTTCTTTCCAGTGTGCAACATCACTCGCCTCGGTATGGAAAGCGGCGCCATAGCCGACCATCAGATTACTGCAAATAACGTCGTGAACAACGATTCCGAAAACTACGGACCAGCACTAGCTAGGTTGAACAGCAAAGGCAAGTTTCTGAAGTTTATCCTATTGTCACGAAGAACCCGAAACAAACCAAACATATAATTTGTTTGATTTTATTAGTGTGATCAAGTTCTGCTTGATGATATTCAAACTTTCATAAAACATTTCATTTGCTTGGTGATATAAACTGACACAGGTACATCTTGCGTGCCGTCAAAAAAGTTGCATAACAGGTGTTAGACAACCACTTTGGCAGTTTATAGGATTGACAAACTTTAACCAGAAAAAAAATTGTGTCTGTTTTAGGGGTTAGGCACCAACAGTCACATCATGCTCAAAAACAATTGGTCGTTTCCTAAGTTTCATTCCTAGTTACGGTACAACTACTTCAGTAAAATACTGTGAGTGTCTAGGATTGTTTATGTAGTTCTTTGTGATTGTGCTTCTGCTTCTGATGTTGGTAATTTTGAAGTCACGTGAGTGCGACATGGATGCTTTAAACATCAAGAGATTTAACAAAACTTTCGGTTCTAACAGGTTCTTGGTGTGGAGTCAAGTCTCCTTATACTTGGATTCAAGTGGTTTTCAACCACACTGTGGACATCTACGGCCTGATCATCCAGGGCCGGGATGACTCAGACGAACACATAAGGGGTTTCAATCTGAAGTGTAGCGATGATAGAAACTCGTGGACGAGAGAAGTAGACCATTCAATAAAGGTAATTATGAAATGGTAGTTTTGTGTTATTTACTTACAGCAAAACTACGGCGTTTTTGTTATTGGAATTTAACGACGTTCCCGTTTCTTTTGTCCGAAGTAAGAGTGTCGTGTTCTTACATTGGTAAACGTGTTTATTCCTGTGCCAATCCGAAACAAGATTCTACATGTATGAAACCTCATCATACTCCCATCATACGTGTTGCTTGTCTGGCAAAAAATGCATTCCCTAATATTCCAAACAATATTAATCCACGATGTTTGCCACTGATATCCACTGTGAGGTAAAAGGGGAATAATGTACAAATGTAATTATGGCATGTTGCTTGACTGGATGTCACCTCCCGGGCTACCCTCCCCCCGGGAAATCCATGAGATCAAAAACTAGAAAAGCAATAGACCTACAAAGCTATTGCAACGTCACAGCCCAAGTTTTTGCCAACTGAGGTTCGAAAACTATGGAAAGCCACAAATGCAAAACAGAAACAAAAAGCCACAGTTTGGATGTTAGACAAATATTCACAAGTTGAATTTGTTGGAAGCAAAGCAACCAATCATTGGAGGCAGAAAATGTAGAATTTGGTTAAAACATCTTTTAACACACTTGAATGTACTAACATTCGGCCGTCGATGCCAACCAGCGCGGTTTGTTAATATCAACAATGGAAAGGTCTGTAACGCCACTGACTCACGCGTTATTGTTCTCAACGAAAACACTTTAATTTACTTTGTTTGTGTTGATTTAAGAAGAAACCATCCGACCTTCTTATGGATATCTTGGAACAGCAAATGTTAAGAACAAGTTCAGATGCCTGTTACTCAGCATTGTAGTCGTGCGCCCTAATACACACAATAATGGGTATTATTAGTTACGAAATTGAAAGTCACAATGTATTTCATGTTGAAATATAGAACACAATAAAATTGCTTTGCGGTTTATACAAAAGAAGATTGGTTAATAAATGTGTGTTCAAAACAGTGATTTAATATCGTTGTGAATTATTAACTACAAAATCTGTTTTGTATCATTATTGCCAATCCAGGAATATATATCTGAACGGACATCTGATGGTCAGGATGTGGTGATCTCTGTCCAGACGGCATCACAGAGAATGATCCGAACACGATTCATCCGCATACAACCCGTGGGATACCATAAGTATCTATGCATGCGTTTTGAACTCATCAGCTGCAACTGAAGACAACACTGGCAAGACTTGTAGGCCTATATCTAGAACAGTCTTTTAATCCTATAAGCAAATAGTTTGAAAGAGAAAAACAAAACAATTGTGGGTTTCTTTTATTCAATGTTCAATTTCACAGGCACAAGTATTGTCCAATCAAACTCATTGTTACATCATTGTGAAGTAAGCTTTTCAATCCCAAGTGGAACTTTTTATTAGACCGTGTAGTTCGTGAGTTACACAAAAAGTAGACTTGTGGACAAGTCGTTAAATGTCCGTCGCGGTGATAGCGGAACGGCTTTCTCGCGATATCACGCGAGAGAACTGCGCTACCATCATTAACGACTTGTCAACAAGTCTACACAAAAAGGCGATGCTAGAGCAAAATATTACAAAAAACTCGCCGTCACACACAAAAATCAAACAGATTCATACTGTTGAATTAACTTTTGACAGGTCAAATGTTTTACCCACCAGAAAAAAGATACAATTATTTTGATAAGGACTTAAACTCAACTTTTCCGAGCGTGGAACCGTTTTTTAGTTATGACTGAATTTGTGTCAAAATTGAGCGTGTTTTGGCCAGATTTCCGACATTTTTGTCTGCGTTGATTGCCGATTCGCTTAACTTGACAAACAAATCCATATGGAAAGAGGATTTACTACTCGCAATAACATTGAGGGCGCTATTTTGTAAACAAAAAACGTAAAATGTATAGTACTGAAGAATCTGCTGCAGTTGCGGCTGGATCATTACGGTAACACTTATTGAACTAGCATATGCTTTCCATAGCAACAGCCTCAAAAACGGCAGCAGCAGCCGCAGCAGTTGCCAAATCAGACACGACTTAGATCTAAGGTGAGGTTCCACACGTGAGATTTTGTTAATACAAGATCGACAGAACCACTGGGAAAATATAAGCGATGCGGTGTCCAAAGCGGGTATCGAACACGTGCACCTACCAAAGTCACACACTTCTCTGCCACGTTGCATTTTGCAATTAAGAGTCAAGTTGCACGTAAAAATAGTGGTGAGCTTGTTAACGCAATGTCGCCTAAAATGCGTACACGCCATAACAGACGAGGACACGCAAGTACATTGACTCCCAAAATGATGTCGATTTACACCCAAGTTGAGATAGGCGCTCTAGAGTCGCGCCGAACCAAATAGGAGCGACTCTAGGTCGACCAAGTTAAATTTTGGTTTCAGACAAGCGAACTTAACAAAACATTTACAATAGGTTTGGCTCATGACAAGATCGATGTTTGAAACCAAGGCGTTCCAGAGTCGTTCCGAACGACTGCAACAGTTGATCTTTCGACTTCAAGCGCGTCCAGTCGCTCTTACAACAGTTTCAGACGTCGAACTGTTCATGAACTTAATTCAATAGTTTGGTTCGGCGTGACTCTAGAGCGCCTGTCTGAACCGAGTATTACATACCAATGGCCACCATCGCTCAGGTTAAAGACATATATACTGGATCGAAAAGTTATTATTTGACATTTCCGTAACGCATATCAAGTTTAATGTCGGTTATTCTGAACGTAATGTTTTTAGAAATGCTTTGACTGTGAGGGTAACATTTTAGAGGAGGGGTGTGGGAGAGGCAGTACATCATTTTCTCTAGGGGCACTTTCGGCCAATTAAA
>JAUELU010000010.1:5418043-5430243 GCA_032357145.1 Evasterias troschelii
GAATATGTGAGTCAAGTTTCAGCTTCCTCAAAAAGGTAAAAATATGAAAAAATGTTATCATAAATTTGTTCGCAATGACAGCGCACCTTTATACCCTGGACTCCGTCGCGTTGTATGCAACGGAGGAGTCCAACCTGGGCTAGGTAATGGTTCTACTCTCCACATAGTATATGTGTGCCTCAAAATGCAGCTGTTGTGGCATAGCGAGGTACGGGTCGGTTGTCTCCAGAAACATGCTGATAATAAGAGGGTTAATAAGTGACTGGGGTTCTTTCTTTTACACCATCAGAATGAGCGTTTGAAAGAGGAGCAACTGTACCACATCCGCACTCTCCTCAAACAGGCAAAGGAGAGGGATTCAGAACTAGAGCAAGTAAACGTGGTCAATAAGGAACATGTAGAGGTGGCTATGAAGGAGAAATGGAAGGCGGCAAGGGAGGAGGATGAACAGATTGAAGGTGAGAGGTACATACTTTTGTAGGTAGATAACAATGCTCAGGACAAGTTGATTGATGGGCATACTGTAAACAATGACTGTGTTGTTATTTAATATACACACCATGTCACCATGTTACAGAAAAGCTCCATTAAAGAGTTTCCAAGTTTGGCCACAAAAACTCGCAGAGTATCCTTTTCCCAGGGAGGGTGCACAGTGACTTTGAAAGGTCATAAAGTAGGAGGGTTGACTGTTTACTGTGTAGATACATTCACTACCATGACTACACATTACATAATACATATTGCAGGCTTACACTATATCATTCAAAACCACAGTGGATGGCGGTGAACAGTCGGACTGTGAATCCCAAAGGGTTAGTCGACAAAATGCAATGAACTTGTTTCTCTTGATGTAGATCTGAAGAAGCAGATTGTAAAGAGAGAGATGGAGTTAGATCAGGCCCTGGTCACGGTTGACAAGTGGCTGGAGTACAAGAACAAAGGTCAACACGATCACGCCAAGCAGATCAAGATACTGGAACAAGAACTAGAAGATATGCAATACAGCTTTGATGATATGAAAGGTATACTCCAGAACTGATACCTTTTAATAGACCTTTATCACGGTGCAGCCATCTTGATTTTCTCCCATTCAACTCAATGTAATCAAACCGAGGCTGGGAGGAGAAATAGTCTGGTTCCTTTTTGTACAATGAATATTAGCATTCATTACTGTGAATAAATCCAGGGAACATGACCAAGATGGTGGCAGCATGATAAAGGTCTATAGACCCTTCCCATGAAATATGCATACATACATTATTGGTTGGCAAACGTCATAGAGATGTGCACTAAGCAGATGCTCAAACGCGTCTGCATCACACCACTATCAGCCCTGTATAAAAAGGCGCAATGTTCGATCATTTTGCCAACCAAAATGCTAGTGCACACGCGCGATGTGTAATTTGCATATTTCATGGGAAGGGTCTATTTTAAGCCAAGTCTGATTTGATAGCTGAAAAAGGCCTTTTCTTTAATCAGGCACGAGACTCTTCCTACATGTCCTACTCTTCTTAGTCTGATTTCCAATTTTGTTGCCCTCGGGGAAAAATCACAAAGACTGTGATTAAATATCCTGAAAAGTCTATTATTAAACTCTACACCATATGAAAATGTAGGTAAGCCCTTGTGCAGCCCCAAAATATCAAAACATTTATGCCTTGGTTGTAGAGCTGTAGAGCTGGAGCTGAAGACAAAATTTAATTTTAGCCTGTGACAGCTCACTGATTATAAAGCTCATACTAGAACCATTTTTTTACGTGAAACATTTTTCTTTAACTGAAATGTGTTCACGGAAACTGTACCTAAAAAAATTAATTAAAAAAAAACCCAAAATTAAGTACAAAGTGTTCAACATGCTGAAAATTGTTTATGGTTTTTCACTATTTTCCTCTGATTCACATACTGGATTAAGCTCAAACATTGACAGGTTTTTCATTTCACGTATATGGTAGATCACACAAAACAAACACTGTCTGGGACTATTGTCAGCTCTACTAATCCTGTTCCAAATAATTAAATTAGAGCAAGCTTGCAGGCAAGCTTGCAGGCAAGCTTGTTGGGAGTGTGTCATCACCCTTACAGAAATGTCTGGAAGCTAGTGGCAAGCTTGCGGCAAGCTTGCGGCAAGCTTGCGGCAAGCTTGCGGGCAAAATTGGCTTCGCATCCCCATTCACAGGAAGTATGAACCGGCTTTAGACAGGATTGGTAGAGCTGACGAAATAGCCAGGGCTCGATTTCACAAAGCACTTGGACTCACCTTAAGATGAGTTATCAGTTTTACCATAGTGATTTGTATTGTGACGTCACACTTTGCTTAGCAATAATTAAGATTGATTCACAGATGAGATGTTAGCTCCTTGTGAAATCAAGCCCAGATCATTGCAGATAATAGTAATAATAATAATGGTGGCTTCCGATAGAGCACCCAGGTCCGTCAGGCATGACGCTCATGGCGCTGTACAAGCAAATACAAATACGAATACAAAAGAAAGTACAATATATCTATACAACATGATGGACAATAATTTCGCTTTTATCTTGTTCAGCTCATTTGGAGAAGACGCTTTTTGTGGCAAAGGATGAGATTCACAAATCAACAGAGGAGAGATTGACAGAGCAAAAACACATAGCCTCACAGGTAACAGTCCTATTCAGATACAGACTCATGCATCTGATTATATAATAATAATAATAATTTCAATGTGATCTGTGTAAAGTGTCCAAGTGACTGTGAAATGGTACAACCAGAGAAAGTTACAGATAAAGTTGTAAAGACTGATCAGGTCAAGATCCTGGGACTTTAACATTCAGACTGATCCAAAGGATGCATTAATAATGGTTAAGTGTCTTGCTTAAGAACAGAAACGTCAAGACCGGGACTCAAACTCTGCTGATCAGAAACACACATGCCACAGTGGAAAAACCCAAAAAACAAGGAAATCAGTCGATCAGTCGATCAGCTTGAAAGTTGCACTCCTGATCATGTATGGACAACTAACTAATTGCATGTGATTTTTGGGGGTCCTTACTTTGTTACTCTACTGTTCCCTTTTTCAAAAACTTTGTGGGAAAGCATTGTTTCATTGTTTAATGGACCTTAAAAGGACTTGTGCATTAGCTCATCTGCTGTATGCACACAATTTGACTACTCCCAGCTCCAAAGCTTGCATAACTTTTAACAAAAAATTCCATAACTTTAAGCCTTTTCTTGACACTTTGAAGAACATGTGAAAGGCATGAAGGCAACATTTCCTGATCATGATTCTGCTTGTCTTTTTCCCCCGAGCAGAAAGCAATGACAACGATGGACAAATGGAGCACACAGGAGGTGAAGGATAACAAATGGTTGAAGAAAGAGGTAACTGAAATCCCTGGTGGCGTAACTAGACTTTTTTTTTTGAAGGGAGCCAAAAACTTTTAACGTATCCAACCATCCATTTTGTGCATTTTCTATTTTGTTCTCATTTCGTCTGCTCAGGACTATAAGGTCATTATTACAATTATTTTCAGGGAGAGCTGCACCGGGCCGAGACCAAGCTTCTTGTGTTGGAGGTCGAGAACTTAGAGAAGGAGAACTTGGAGATTATGAGTGGCCTGTTTGACTGCCGTATTGAAGACCTGAAAATATCGAGGTACATCCCTTAATACATCTAGACCCCACCCTTATCGGGGAGAGATGCAGAATTCAACAAGCGGTTAACTCGATGATGAACCCTGCAAAACCGCAAACAACCTTGAGTCTAACCTTGACCCTTTCAACTTTACCCTTTTCTGGCAATTTTGCAACATTTGCTCATGCTATATCATTAAAATTACTGGTTTACTTCTCATAAACCGGTTAACATTAAACACCACTCTAAAGCTTACACATAGAGCTACATGTACATTTCTATCTAATTTGTTTCCTCCCACGAGGTTTTGGAAAGAAGTTGTGGCAATTTTTTTAGTTTTATATTTTATATATTTGTTTGGTCACGGCTGACTGATTTTTACCTAGGGCCAAGTTATTGCTCGTTTCATTTTGCATTCCTCCCTTACATACTGTTGTCCTGCACTTAATTTTTCAACACCCAACTTTTTTTCTTTTCATGGACTGGAACACTCAGAAGCCTCCTTTCAAGTGTTTAATTTAGATATCATTTTGCCAACTTAAAGATTTCCTTTCCATATTCTTGGCTTTCTACAAAGCATTTATGTAAACAATTTTACAAAGATATATGAAAAAGAGTTCCCCTTCTCTGAAGGTTTTTATTAAGTATTAACCAAAATATTTTTGCGCTTTGTACATGCAGGAATTTCTACTTGACCCAGTTTGGTGAAGGGGACGATGTGGACGATGCAGGAATACTAGAGGAAGACCTTGCCCAAATGGACATGGAAGGGAGCGAGAAACCCCTGGCAATAGGGGGCGCTGTATCAGGTGAGATCTGAAAGAAAGGCTATCATTTCCTTTTACTCTTTATCCATTTTCTACCATTATTACCGTGTAATTTCATACAGAGCTAAAACCTGGACTCTTATATCAAAAATGGAAAGAAAACTATAGCAACAGATCAACGCAACATGGACAGAAGTATATTTTCTCCTGAAGACAAGCAGAGCTTACTTTTAAGAATTGTAATGTGAGAGACAAGATGTGCACTAAGCATAAACTCAAGATGGCTACTTTATTTAACAACTCTCAAGTCTCAACACATGGTGGCGCTATAAAACAGTTACATGAAGCATGTTCATAATTACAGTACTTTACGAAGCATCGAGACCCAAGTGGCTCTTTTCAGAGCAAACACCCCTCCAAAAAGCAATTTTACACATGGTTGTACCCGCAAGTTTACTATTTATTATTAAGATCACACATAAGGAGAGAAAAACAAACAAATGATAAGGGATAATTAGAGTCATGTCACACGAGGCAATTCACAGGCATCCAGTTCAAGGCAAGAAGAGAATCATTTCGTATTTGAATGTTCACATAATGCTTGGGGATTGTAAGACATTATTTGAAAAACTACTCTTGTGCGTTAAAAGTGGGCGTGTAGCAAGCATTGCAGTTGGTTCAATTGCCTCCAAGTTGCCTGAAAAAGTTGCCTTGAGTGACAAGGCCCTTAGAAACAGTAAGAAGACAAAATGGAGCCAGGAAGGAACAGATAATAATGGTTGAGAGCTCAGCAAACAATCACTGGACACCATATGGGAATAGAGGGCAGTAGATGGAGAGACCAGACCGGGGACAGTCGATTGGTATCAACAAGCATAAAATAGAGACATTTGGAGACATCGTGCTGAAGCCTTCATCCTGCAGTGGATCGACAACGGCTGACAAACAAAAAACTATCAAGAAGAACAGGCATTCTCATATCAATTTGCACATAATTTTCTTTTAAGACACCGTTAGAGAAACTACTCCTGTGCGACCAGTTGGTTGCCTCAGAGTCGCCTGTGTGACATGGCCCTTACTGTGGGTATTTTTTGTAACTATATTTCCAACAATGCCATGTTTATGTAGGTTCCAGAAAGCCACGTCCAAAGAGCGCCACCCAGAGGGCAGTAGAAGCCAAGGTGTTTTCCTTGGCCATCACTGAGGAGTCTGGAGAAGAGGAGGAGGAGGATCTTGGAGGGCGGGGCATTCAGGAGTGGGCGGACGGAGACGAAGCAGGATTGGATAATTACTTGGAGTACGAGGACGAGAATATTGACGTAAGATTGGAGCATTAGTTTATTCGTCTTTATATCAAAGTGATTGTTAATTATAAATTGTGCAGCAGTTGAGCATTCTGCACAATGGCCTGCGTGGCGAAATCCCGTTTTCCGTTTTGAATTTCAAGAAATGGCCCGTCACTGTGAAATTATTCTTGTTTTGTATTTCTGGTAATGAAACCATGAATGCCTCATAAGTGAAGTTAATCACTGTAGCTCACAAGCCTGGGGAAACCTGTAAACAAGGGTGATTGCTATGTGAACCAGAACCACTTGGATTAACCACTACTCTTCCACAATAAGTACTTTTTCATGCAGTACCACTCCTAGTTCACAGGACCTATGGCTTAATGTCCCATCTGAAGAACAAGGCTATTATGGTATCTTGCTCAAGTGCCACGACCAGGACTCGAACTCACACTCTGTATGATCAGAATTACCAGGGTTTGAGGCCCAGTGCTCTTGATCGCTCAACCACAACATGCCACTTTGGCGACACACGCAGTGCGCATCATCATGTAATTTCAATCTCAAACTTGCAGACTGCTGCGTGACCCGTCAGTGCAAGAGGTCTGTAGAGCAGGACCCATTGTCATAGAGTTGCTTTAAACGTTTTTGGAGCCAACTCGGATTCGAACCAAGGCCTTGCGATATGCACCACCATCAAGCACAAAAAGTAGCTACATGTAAGCACAACAAAATCTTGCTTAATACCAGAATAAGGTTACCAGCCAAAACACAATGTCATGTGTACTATCTGTACCTGGTATTCTGCTTAGTTTTGTTCAGCAGAAAATTGTTAAGCAATAATTTCTGCTTTAAGGCAGCTCAATGAATTTAGGCCCAGAAGATCAAGGAGTCTTGCAGGAACATGTTAATGACCACAGACCTCTCTCCTTCCCTCTTTCAGGACTATCTGAACCTTGGCCCTGTGGAGTTGAAACTTCTGAGAGTAACCGGTCATAAGATGACCCTCCAGCGCCCAAAGAAACTGAGCGACGAGGAGGCGGAAGCCAAGTTGTCTGCTCCTGATGTCTGGCCAGTCACTCCACAGATGCTCAAGACGGTCACTGAGACATGATGGACCCCAGTACAACAGTGTGTGAATATTGTATATTGATGGTAAAGAACTGTACAGGTATTCGGTTTGTATGAAGCAGGCCCCTTAACCACTTCTTGTTGGTATTTTTATAAAAACTTCCGTGACCATCTGCGGTATTATTTTTTGAAACTTGTTGGAGCTTCTTCAGTTTAGTGTTTTCCTTTGAAAATATTGTTGCCACAATGAAACCCTGACTTGACAAAGGAAAGACAACAAAGGTTCTCATAATTAGTTCGTGGATTTGATGTTGTGTGAATTTTTTTTAGTAGGCACTCACGAAAATCGGCCATGAGCCACGACTGAAAATCTGCCATGGTTTGTTGGCATCTCGGAACACTCCTGACCTGATTCCAATGGAACTGAATATAATGACGGACAATGTCAATTCTTATATTCCACATTTGTTCAACAACAGAACAAAGGTCCTGAATCGGGGGTTACACAATAACACCAAAAAAGAGATTTTACAAGGCATGTTTTCCAGAACATTTTGTCCCTTTTTGCACGGGTGAAACGAAGCGTATCACAGTAGGTGCGTGCCTCAACATGCTTCAGACTAAAAAGTCCGGGTGTATTATAAGTAACTCGCCCACATTTCGGCAAAAAAGGGAGGAAAATCTGAAGGGTACATGGCGTAAGTCTGTCTAAAAAAAAATATGCACAAAATTTGGGTCTAAGATATCATCCGAAGTGAAGTGGTTAAGGCCGTATTCGCATCAGCAGCTATGGCTAACTCTACAACTGTTTTACTAATATAAGGGTGTCTTATACTTCAACGCATGATGACGCCTGAAACACGTGATGATGCCTTAACTCCTGAAATCAGACGCAAAACTGTACATGATACTAATTGATTGACTCATTAAGCCCTGCTACCATGGGCAAAGCGCCGTATCAATAGCTCTTCTCACTAACCCCTGGGTAGGGACGTACTGACAAACAACACTGATTGGCTCACAAAAGTGACTGCTTTGTGTGCATATGGGAAGAACGGGAGGGGACCAGTTTTCTCCGACTTATGCAAGCTACCATACTTGGGCATACACGTAGAGTAAATCGGTCACATGCCTAATTAAAAATGTGCATGACTGTGCAGTGCACCAACAAAACTTTTTGTCTGATTTTGTAGACACATGTAAAAAATGCAAACACTGTACCGTGTAGAAATGCATGCCAACGGTGCTCATCTAATGCACAGTGTAAATACTTGATCATTTAAACCGGATAGTAATATGCAAATTTGAAGAACTTGAAACAAACAAACAATATGCAAATTGATTTTAAATGTATCTATTTAATAAATATAAACTTCTGATTACTCTGTAAATGTTTGATCAATCCAGTTTACTTTTTTTATGTCAAAATATCTAAATTATACTGATGATTTGTGTTCACCTAATAATAAATTGTATTTTTCGAATTGTACCATAAATAAAATAGAATCATATGCATCCCTTGGTTGTACTTTTGTCATTTCTCTCCTCAATCATTGTCAGAACAGAAGTTTATTAATCCGTAACAGACCACAGCAGCTGTGAAAATGTTAGCCTGTGTCAACATTCAAATCAACTGAATAGTTTTTTAAAAATCACTAAGCACAGACAAACTCTTTCTTAGCAGAAATGGTTTATCAGTCAAGCATTAGGGAAAAGCTCTATAAAAGAATTTCTGAGTTTGGCCACCAAAATTGGAAAAATATGCATCTTTTTTACAGAGGGAGTGTGTTTACATCTCATACTTGGGTCATTAAACTTAATGGATGAGTAGTTAAATTGCCTGGGGCAGTCAACAGCACTACTGGTTTGTGCATGATCCAATTAACTCCACTGTTTGGAAAAGGAATTACATGGAGATAACAGAGATGTGAGCTGTCAGACGAAAAGGATGTGTATTTTCATCTTCTTTCTTTAATGGAGCATTCCTGTAAAGTGTAACTTACACAACTCATAACTGGTTCCCTGCCACCCCCGTTGATTGGCACTTGTTGGTTTCCGGCCTGACGATGGAAAGTCGCTTTACTTTGACACTTCCAGGAGACCCTCTGCCCATAGGGACATGAGCAAGTTCTTGGTGTCTTCTTGAGGTAGTTTCAATGTCTTATTCTGCACCCACCCTGTAGACTCCTTGAGTTGATCGAGTGCTTCGTGATACAAGACTGGGAACCGTAATCCATTTGCCTGCAAATATTAGGAAAGTGATGCAAATTCCTTATCGAAGAAAAGCTCCATTAAAGAATTTCCAAGTTGGGCTACAAAAACTCAGAAAGTATAATATCCTTTTCACCCGTTAGGTGTGTTTACATTGAATTACTTGGGTTTTGAAACATAAAGGATGAGCAGTTAATCTGCCTGGGGCAGTCAGCAGCCCTACTGATTTGTGCATGATCCAATTGACTTCGCTGTTTGGAAAAGGATTTACCCTTCGAAGAACCACTGCCAACAAATGTACGGTGCCATGTAATGTTGATCTGGTGAGATTAATAGCTTTTTACGGTTAAGATTTGAAATTGAAAACTTTCCACCATGGAAACGGACCCTCATATCTAGGACTCTGTATCTGTGTACAGCACAGAGAAAGAGTCCTACATTGGGGCTAGTAATGTCGTGACACCCTAACAATGAACCACGTATTCCAAAATGAACCCCCTGCAGACTTACCTTTCCTTGGTTGGAGCTCATCATGTGCTCCTCTCTTGGGTTGTTGAGCGAGTGTCTGACGACGACATAACTCGAGCTCTGTCCGTCCTTTTCATCAACCTCAACATCTGGAGTTGATTGCTCCTCTTCTTCATCTTCTTCCTCCTCATCCTCCTCTCCCTCCTCCATGTCATCATCGTCCATCTCTGTCATCACAAAGACGTGCCTGGGAAACTTGAGTCTCACTTTGCAATTCTCAGTCGGCATCTGACCTAAAGAGCCTGCCCGGAAGAAGAGAAGAACAAATCAGAGCTAAATTCAAACAGTAAAAAACAATAACAACAATACTTGGTTCTTATACAGCGCTTTATCACACCCTTGGGGTGTATCAAAGCACTCATTATTTGTTTTTCGAACCCACACTCTGCTGATCAGAGACACCAGAGCTTGAGTCAAGTTCGCCTGAACATCTGACATCACACTTATAAATAAGCTTATAAATAACTCCAGATACCAGCCCTGAGAACCTGGCGGGATCCTGCCAGATGTACCTTTGACCTCACATCCATTTCACATTGAGATTCGCAGTCAATTCACACATAGGCCTACATGTATACCTAATACATAGTGCATTTTTCTGTGCAGACGACCAAGGGTGCAAGCTGACAAAGTACATAACTTTTTCAGACCAGTCATAACACAGGAAAGCTTAATTCATTGCATGTTTATCCAATGAAATCACTGGGCCTGTAAGACCACTGCTTGTTTTTATCCTTGCGAATAAAGACAGGGGACCAGTCTAAAGTCTAGTGTGCTTGACTGCTTGACCACCACACACCATGATGAGATGATAAGTATGAAGTGTGGCTACAATATTAAATTTATCAGACAAAGTGAAACTTTGATAAGATTGATGAATGTAAAAAAAAAAAACATAAAAGTTGTCGTCTTCATGGCCTGTGCTTACTTCGATTTCCCTTACTTCCAGAGTCTGTGTGGTCAGTTTTGCAAGGAGGAAGACGATTGGCTACAAAGTCCAGCACCATCTGATTGGCTGCTTGCTGGACGTGATCTCCGATGTGATTGGAGAGTTGTCCTAGCAGATGCTTAAAGGAGGACTTGCTGCCAGAAAGAGTGTCCTAAGAAAAGAGAAGAAGGAAAAAAAATATAATAATTTTTTTTATGAGAGATCGCCCAACATCACAAGGCCAGACAGCCACTTCAAGGTGAAGGGTTCACCCGACCCAAATCAATCTGAACTGTTGACCCAAATCGCCATACAACACTGGTACACATGTGCCTGCAGATTTTGATATTATCAAACTCTGCTTAACTTTGCCGAAATTTCAGAGGATTTTGATCACCATGTAAACATGTTACTTCTTGGTTACTTAACTACACACTGCTAAATATATTTTAAGGAAACACTCACACTGTTAGTCAGCAGATCCACTGGTACACCTTTCCTGAAATCCAGAGAATTATCGATCGCCGAGTTGAGGATATTCGGAATGGCAAGCATCAGCACATCCCCTAAGGATCTGTCAAAAATCCAAATCTCAAATGGTATTGACGAGAAACGAGAATACAGATTTAAAAGCTCCTAAACTTGCATCAGGAACAAAGATTATTTTTGTTGTGTTTCACCCATACACCGATGTGTGTTAAGAACTGTATACTCAGTGTACTTCATTGATTCCTGTGAAAAATATCCACAGGCATATTACTCGGGTGGATTCGAACCCATGACCATTACCACTAGACCAGTGACGAGCTTGCCCGGTAGCCAGAGGCAGTTCAAATCCTATGTTTTAGCAGAGTACAATCAGTCAATCAATCAATCATTCAATCAATCAATCAAAGCATTCGAGAAGCGCCAATCTAACAATGCATAGTTATCCCTTAAGAACAGGTAGAAATTATACATGTTCTTTTTTTATACTTGTGTTCTTAAAACTTTGTAGTTTAATTTTAATGTCTTTTTGTCCTTTGTGTTTCCAACATCTTTTGTTCAAGCAATCCCCTACCCTCCAACCCCTCCCCCCACCTCTGTCTCCCCATTCCTTGTTTACCCCCTGATTTTTTTGAATGCTTTCTGCTTCTCTCTTTCTCTCTCTATTCATGTATTTCCACTTGACTGCTCTTGTTACACTTGTATACATGTTTAAGTGTGTTGTGTTGTCATTTAGCCTTCGAGAAAGACTCTGCTAGGGTCGAACTGTCAGGCCAATAACTAATCTTTGCTTTTCAATTTTTTTTTAATAATTGTGGCTACATGTACATTGGAGCGTAACTTACGATCTTTGATAGGTACTGATGGTCACATGGGTTGAATACGGGCAGTCATCTGGAGTGTCGGCCTGGTGCACAGTGCCTCGAGGGAAGTACAACAAATCACCCGTCTGCAGACAGATATATACGACTCGTCAGCAATGACAGTGGAGTAATAATGATACAGCATTTGTAAGGCGCACTTTCCTGTAAACCATTCCAAGAACTACCCCTATCTGAAAACAATCTTCCTCTGCCTGTTGTCACTGCCCCGCTCCCCCAGTTCAAATCCACTCTAAATCTACCCTAGTTGTTTCATCGGTCACACGCGTGCGTAATCTTGGCGTGATATCCCAACATGGGACTTTGCCGAGTATCAACGTAGAAGTAGAAGTAAAGGTAGAAGTAGAAGTAGAAGTAGAAGTAGAAGTAGAAGTAGAAGTAGAAGTAGAAGTAGAAGTAGAAGTAGAGGTAGAAGTAGAAGTAGAAGTAGA
>JAUELU010000010.1:5466854-5477328 GCA_032357145.1 Evasterias troschelii
AATATCCCTTATATTTGGATATTTCAAAGTCACATTTCCAGGGGGATATGATCGAGCGATGCATTCTGGTAAATAAAGCAACATGGCACCCGGCGAGATCGAACACCCCTGGGAACGAGGTTGGGGTTAACCCCAATGTTTCTGGTTCACATGGCGAGCACCCTTGTTTACAGGTTTCCTCAGGCTTGTGAGCAGTGATTAAGTCTACTTACGAGGCATCCTTAGTTTCATTACCAGAAATATATAAAAATAATAATATTATAAACTGATGTTTGTTGACTTGCTACAGGGAGCAGATGGAGCTCTTCCAAGATGCAAGCCGTTCAAATACACATATGAAAAAGAAATAGTTATGTGAGTATTGTCAATCAGTTTGTTAAAATTACCTTTTAAACAAATTTATAACTTGGTAAAGGATCCCATTTTTGTAAAACCCCTTTTGCCAATCACTCCCGAATGTGTGCAGCCATTGGTTTAATGATAACACGGATGTAAATTGGGCAACATTCTTAACTGTTTACGTGTAACTGGAAACGTAGATAGAGTCTTAATTATTGGGTTTTCTTTGTTGGTTTGTGAGATCGATTCAACTTTCATTGAATGGCTAAATTTCACTTTCCAAACATTATGGTATGATTTTTTCAGCCATAAAAACTATGTTACACTTAAAAAGTTGCATGTCTGGTGAACTTACCATGCACAACTCTCAAGCCAATAGACCTTTATCATGCTGCAAACCATCTTGGTAAGGTTCTCTGTATCCATTAACAGTAATGAATGCTAATATTCATTGTACAAGAAGGAACCAGACTATTTCTCATTCCAGCCTCGGTTTGATTACATTGAGTTGAATGGGAGAAAATTAAGATGGCTGCACCGTGATAAAGGTCTATGATAGGCCTTCCTTTGACCACAGTGAGGGCGCTGTTTAGGTGATGCCAGCAGGGATAGGCCTATGTAATAAGTAACTATGAGTTCTCTGTTGGCAGGACAGACGTATCCCCATACTGTGGTTTGTGTACCAGCCTGGTGACAAGTCTTGTTTCTTTATCTTTTTCTTCCATTCCATTTTCTTAAGCTCTTTTGATCTTTTTTATGTAAGGAGCGCTTCATAAATCTTAAATTTTTTATTATTATTAGTTGTCAAGTAATAGACCACAAGGGAAACTGACACCTTGTTGGCTTTTCTACTCTTTTTACAGGTATGCCTATTTTAAGAAGCTGGACTACTTTTCCACCGAGTGTATATATTCCCCTAATGCGTACCGAGGCCATGCTAGAGCGTACCTGAAGGACCTGGAGAAAATCAGACCAAGCTCAATTATAGGTGAGAGAAGGAGTAGGATTCAAAGCTTTGCATGGTGTAGAAGACAAGATGATAAGCAGTGCCGTGATCTAGCGGTCAAGCGCACTGGACTCAAGCTCTGGTGTTTTCTGATCAGCAGAGTGTGGGTTCGAATCCTGTGTACATATTTTTATGGACATGGTGCATCGTGGCCGAGCGGTCAAGCGCACTAGACTCAAGCTCTGGTGTTTTCTGATCAGCAGAGTGTGGGTTCGAGTCCTGTGTACATAATTTTAAAGACATGGCGTATAGTGGCCGAGTGGTCAAGCGCACTGGACTCAAGCTCTGGTGTTTCTGTTTAGCAGAGTGAGGATTTGAGTCCAATGTACATGTTTTTTAAAACAAAAATTGCCCTCGTTAAAACCAAGTCTTTCCCTTCCCAGATATCATCCACTCTGGTGAGAGCCTATCAATAAAGAAGGACGTGAAAATGCCAACTCAAGGGACGTGTACCCGCTGCAGCTATATCTCTAGCCGCCCTCTATGCAAGGCATGCGTACTCCTCGAAGGATTGAATAAAGGACTCCCAAAGTAAGTAAAAAAAATACTGTGTTGTAAAAAAGTCCTTTTGTGGCCAAGCGCATCGGGCTCAAGTTCTGATGGCCGAGTCATCAGGGTGTGGGTTCGAATCTCGGTCATGACACTTGTAAGGCACTTGACTTTAATTGCTTCTCTTCACCCAGGGGTAATATGGGTACCTGTGAGGGCAGAGATGGTTCTTGTGAATGATTTAGCTTAGTCCGCTTTGGCAGCACAGGCTGTATACTCCCCAGGGAGCTGAGATGGTTCCAGGCATTAAATAAATGGCCCAGTGATCAGGGGTAATAATGTGTTAAGCGCAATGATCATTCTATGGAATTGCGATATATAAGAGCCGATGTTATTATTGTTATAATTATTTTCATTTGATCGGGAACTAAAATTATTGAGAACGAATGTTTAACTTTCAGTTGTTTTTAACGGATGAGGCTAAAGCTTGCATCAATGGATAGTGCCCACTTGACGTCACACAGTCCTTGAGCAAGGCACTTGACCATAATTGCTTCTCTTAACCCAGGTGTAGACATTGGGAAACTGTGAGGGATGAGACAGTATTGTATTAGATTACTTCCCTTGGTGCTAATTGAAGCAGCTTGGGGTTGTATGCTCCCCAGGGAGTTGAGAAAGTTTGAGGAATGGTCAAAGTCTGTTGAAAAGCACCTTGATCTAGATACTAGGATACGTATGATACATTAGCAAGTATTATTGCAAAAATAAGTTAGTGGCTTGACGTTTCGACCCTAGCAGAGTCTTTCTCGAAGGCTAACAGAGAAAGACTCTGCTAGGGTCAGGCCACTAACTAATTTGTGCATTTACACCATAGGTCCTTTTGGTTGGTAAGCAGTTTGCAACAGCTAATTCTATTTCTCAACCAAGTAATATTATTACTGTTTTTATTATTATTGTTATTATTTATGTAACTATAGTATACATAGGCATACAGCAGCTTGTAAGTAGAACGCATAGATAGATTTTTTTCCAAACTTAATTTTTGGGGTTTATCTTTTCCAACAGGCTCGGTATTGGCAAAGAACATAGAGAAAGAAAGAAGGTATGTTTTAGAACTTAATAAAGTTTGGATTGGTTGGCCTTGAACGTGTAGAAAAACCCAAGACTGTGCCGAGCCAGTGTGGCTCATCAGGCTGGTGTTTATGTCCGGTTTCATTGACAGAGAATATTTCTAGTCCTCCTGGACAGGATACCAGTCCATCGTAGCTTACTCCCCAGCTCTCGCCGGTACCCATTTGTACTCTTGGATGGAGGGAAACAATCATGATAAAATGTCTTGCTCAAGGACACAAGAGTCACAACAACTGAGCAGAATTCGAACCCACACTCTGTAAATAACTGAACTTGAGTCTACCCTAATAGGCCATGACACCCCATGTTGTGCATGTGCTTTATCATTATCAAACAAATATGGGTTATGCCTCAAAACCAATAATCAATAACCATGCCTCAAAATCCATAATCAATATTTTGTTTGCCCCTTTTTTTCCTCAGTTGGCATTGCTTCAAGCTGAGAACTCCTCTACAACTTTAGGGTCCACTGTTACAGCGCCCTCAACCACAGATAGATCCTCAAGTGCGCAATCTACGACAGCGGTACCTCAGAGTATAGACTTTTGATGCCGCTCACCTCCAAGGTGTCTGATGTTCCAGCAAAATGTCTATGACATTCACAAGAATCAGCCATACTTTTAGCAATGTTTTTTTATAGGGATTTTATAAATTATTTTAAAAATTCTGTTTATTTTTAAGGTCTGTCAGGTGTAGTTGTGCTTTCATTCCAGTCAATTTAAGAAGTGTTTCAAAAAGTTGGAACGGTAGGACATGCATTGGAACATTCAAAATACTAATGCATGTATTCTCTCATGTAGGACTGTTTTTGTACTTTGGCACGATGATGCGGTCTAGCTGAACGTTCTGGCGGTCTAATTGATAGTGGATGTGTGTACCTAAGGGAACATTCTGTTGAGCCGAGAACATGCCGTACCCATGAAAGGTGTCTTGAAAATGATGCACTTCTATGCATCTGCTTGCAGCGCACACAGTTTTGACCTTGTACAATGAAACCATTCAATAAGCCATTTGCAAGTTAGATTTGGGTGCAGTCACCAGAACTTGCTCTGTAGTGAATTGCCACTAGAGGGCGGTATTTCCAATATGGTGTTGTGACTGCCAACATCTTAACAGTAAAACTACAAACTAGGTTGTTTTCCCATTATGGGAAAGCTCCATTAAAGAAAGAGGCCGGAGTTATACATCCTTTTCGTCTTTACCACCAGCCTTGCCTGTTATCTCCAGGAATTCCTTGTCCAAACAGTGGACTCTAATCTATAATTGGATCTTCATGCACAGTATATGAGAACATTTTGTGGATTTTAACATTATTTTGAAATCTAAGGAGTGGAAAACGAGTTCAATGTAGTTTTATTATTTAAAAACCGCCAGCCAGTTGTGTTGCTGACTGCGCCCAGGGAGGTTAACTGCTCATCCATGAAGTTTGTTGATTCAACAAGTAATGGCAATATAAACACACCCTCTTGCTGAAAAGGATGGATACTTTCCGAGTTTTTTTAGCCAAAACTCGGAAATTCTTTAATGGAGCTTTCCCTCAACAAATCTAGAAAATTTGTTGATGCATGATAAACATTCAATCAACTTCAAATAATACGTTGGCTGATAGGCTGAAATAAAACTATTATTAAAAACAAGCTGCTCATTTGAAACACATGTTGATACATTTATTATTACAAGGCTGTATTGCTTTTGCTCATTTAGAAAATATAGATTAACAATATAAATTGTAACAATGTCTCATTCACAATGCACTGGAGTTATTTTAAAAGACACCTTTGTACATGACCAAATGAATCAACTTGTTTTCTTGTTTGAACAAGTTGAGTAAGTTTTTATCTCATCTCGGTATGATTTTAAAAAAAAAAGGCGCAAATCTGAGTTGATACTGCTTTCAAAAAGGTAGTGTCATAGATTGGTAAATACTCAACAAAATTAAAGACAATACAAATTTAGCACTGCAGTTGTAGATATTCTAAACTATTTTGAGAAAGGATTTCTTTTTTGTAATAATATAGTTTGGATAATTGTTTACCCCAAAAGATTTGAAGCTAAGAAATGATTCATGCATGAATCGTTTCTCAACAACATGTATAATTGTCATGGTCATAAACTATGTTAGACTGAAATAATTGACGAAACAAAATCTCACCCACGTAAAAACTCCATATGGTCGGGACCACAATGGTCCTGCCACAATGGTCCCGGAAGTTCAAATGCGTGCAAGACTTGCACAGTCTATTCAAGTTGACAACTTTTCCAAGTTTCTTTGAAGATAAGGACAAGCAGTACTGTGTTTAAGAAAACAAACTTTTGTGTTTAATTCACAAGTCACTATCCATTCTTTAAATGCATCTCAACTGAAACAAGTCACAAAAATCTTGTTTAACTACCAATATTTGACCAAATTATCTTCTGAATACTTGTACAAGTAATAGCTTGCAATACTGTTGTTGGACGGAAAATCATCAAATTTATATTCGATTTTGAAAGACACTTATTTAACCTTTTGTAGTTGGTGCTGTTGTGCGGTAATGATGTACATGTACACTGTGCAAACTACTTCATTTACAAGCAATGAGGCAACAGACGTTTGTCCAAGATAAATTCAAATGATGCTGTCAAATTTTAAATATAATACAGTGAACAATTTCCCTTGTATAGCAGAGCAAATTGCTCCACAAAATGTATGAGTTGCTACTCAAAAATCAGGAGTTGCTACTCAGTATTAGCATTCAGTGTGCACAAAACAAAATTGCTGGATGAAATCGTTCCCTGTAATATTCATACATGTATTTCTACACTGTGTATGCAAGTGACCTGCCAGGGCCCAAATTCATGACTCTGCTTACCGCATAATTCTTTCCTTTCGACACCCTGTAAAGCGCTTAGTTTTTTAGGGCGAGATAGCTCAGTTGGTAGAGCGTCGGCCCATTAATCCGGAGGTCGTTGGTTCAAGTCCCTCTCTAGTCCATTCTTTCTTGTTCAACCCAAACTCATAACAATTATTTGTTACAATTTTGAAAGACATAACTAACCCGTTTGAGTTGTTGTAATATGGTAATGTGTACATTGCGCAATCTACTTTACATACACTTCATGAGGTAACAACATTCATCCCATGTGGTGATCCAATACACCTGACGTCATTCCTTCGCTATTTATATATTTCTACACTGTGCATATGGAAGTGATCAATGTAGTCTGCAGAGTGTATTTCCTCTGCTGTTTTACCTGACTGTAGATGGAACGATCAGTGTAACACCAGTCAGGTCTCTAGATGCTTCATCTGACGCTGACCCTGTGATGCATCCCTTCGCTATTTACATATACTTCTACACTATGCATGGAAGTGATCAATGTAGTCTGCAGAGTGTATTTCCTCTGCTGTTTTACCTGACTGTGGATGGAACGGTCAGTGTAACACCAGTCAGGTCTCTAGATGCTTCATCTGACGCTGACCCTGTGACGTCATCCCTTCGCTATTTACATACTTCTACACTGTGCATGGAAGTGATCATTGTAGTCTGTACGTTGTATTTCCTTTGCTGTTCTCTTTTGCTGTTTCACCTGACTGTGGATGGAACAGTCAGTGTAACACCAGGCAGGTCTCTACATGCTTCATCTAACGCTGACCCTGTGAATTGCAGAATGACACAGTCCTGCTTGGCTTCTAGTTTGGAGTTTGGACGGACTTTCTGTTGAACCCCTGTAGAAAAGGGAAACATTGAGGCATTGAAATCTGCATCATTATAAATCAGGCGTTATCAACCACAGGAGACTAGAAATTGTAAGGAATGTCAGCAATATCAACAAAACTGTTACCAATAACCACTGTGGACCCTTCAAAATGAAAGATTGCAAAGACTGGTTTCAAGGAATGAAGTCACATTCAGCAATATCAACAGAACTGTTAATTACCACTGGAGACCCTTTAAGCAAAATGAATTCCAGATATTGCAATCTAACCATTTCATGTCTGATGACGTCTGTGCATACAAGTAAATTTTTTAAAAAGTTGGCTTAGAGTTGATGTTTTATAAATGCTCCGAACAACTTTGGTGTGTCCTTTTGTTGCGGTAAGTTGGATGGCTGACGTCTCTATTCAACCAGACGTTCACCTGTGAAGTGTGTACAGGCATGCTACACTTTGGTTAAGCTTTGTTTCCCCTGATGGTACTGATGGTACTGGAATTCATACTCCAAATCTCTCCTTTCCAGGGTGTTATTGTGTAACCCCAAATTCCAGACCTTTTTGTTCTACAAATGTGGCTTCATCGTTGGTATTTGTACTCACATAAAACATCTCTTTCCTGACAGGTCCACTTTGGGTTACCATTAAGTATCACTTCACCTTTCAGCATCAGTAAAAGTACATCATCAGCTATTAACAAGAAATACGAAGAAACCATGGGAATATTCTTTAGTCATTTCAAAGAAATACAATATTTCTAACCACAGTGAATTTGAACAAAGCATGTAAATTCTGTTTAAAGCTTTGCATGGTGTTGTTAATAAGAAGTAATACCTTCGTTTATAACTCTTTCAGCCACCGCTTTTGCTTTTTGTTTTGAACCTAAAATGCCACCTTTTTGACGTTTTTCTAAATTCTGTACAACAGATAATAATAACTTTTTCTCACCAAAAAAAAAGCATTTTGCTGATTTGTATTGCCTTGGTACATCCTAAAATCAATTGTATTTCTTGAGTGATATTGCCCTTTTATTATAACATGTATATTATTGGTCAAACAATTGATGACACTTTTTGAAAAAAACTATGTCTCTCATAGAAATACAGTTCGACAGAAATCCAACAAAAATTTGACATCGGTGAGTCGTTATCCGCCTACCTGTCCTGAATCAATTTTGACACGACCCCTTATTGTTCTTACTCAAAGCTTACCCCAGAAGACTTGAGGAATATCAAGAGTGTTGATTGCAGTGTCAGGAGGCACATCAGGGTTAATTGCACTGGGTGGATCAGCGGGCTTTCTTCCTTCAGATCTCGTCATTTTACTCGTAAGTTGTGAAGTGCCGTCCCCTGTATCAGTTGATTAAAATAGAAAGATTATATTGAAACCGTTTGTAAATGTGAAGTCTGTCAAAGCTTCAGTCAACCAGCTCGTGTTCCACAGAACCCCTGCAACGTGAAAGTGCCACGCAGAATTCTCGGTCATTGATAGGTCTTCCTCTGACCTTGGTGGTTGTGGTTTTTTCCCGATTTCAGAATGAAAAAAATAAAAAAATAGCCCACCTGTAGTTTTGTATTTCTGGTGATGCACAGAGTCTGTAAACCTCCATCTGAGAGGTTTCTGGTTCTAGAGTAAGGAGGAACCCAAGCCAGCTGGCAATTTTTTCCAGGAATTTTCACATTCTTCAAATTTCAGCTTTGGAATTCTTCAAATGCAGGCGTTTGTGGCACTGGTGTCCTTGAGCAAAATAATTCACCATAATTGCTTTTTCCTGTAGATTGGACTTTAAGCCTCAGGGGTCGATTCCACAAAACTCTTCCTAACTTAGGACTAGTCTTGGGCAATGCTAAGAGATTGGACTAGTCTTAAGTTACTGGTCCTAACTTAGGACTAGTCCTATCTCTTAGCATTGCCTAGGACTAATCCTAAGTTAGGAAGAGTTTTGTGAAATCGACACCAGGTCCCCTGTACTAGCCTCAGGTCCCCTGTACTAGGCTCAGGTCCCCTGTAGTAGCCTTGGTATGTGCATATAAAAGAACCAAGAACACTCATCAAGGAAGAGTAAGGGTTAACCTCTGTGTTTCTGGTTCACATAGCAAGCACCCTTGTTTACAGGTTTCTTCAGGCTTGCAAGCTACTGTGATTAAATTCACTTATGAGGCATCCTTGGTTTCATCACCGAAAATATATAATAATAATAATTACAATAACCCCATCACGTTTGGGCATGATTTGTGAACATGTCCGAAATAGACCCACCAATGACGGTACTACCAACTTGGTGTTTACTTGTCTTAGAGTTAACGGCAATTGAGTACAGCCCATCCAGAGGAACGTCTGAAAGGAACGGAGTCTTCAACAGCTTCTGTATTAACACCTGCAATTAGAAAACAAACTTTTTACAAAATTTCTCCTTCGAACAAAGGGGGGAAGAGCCTCGATAATCATCCCATCAAATGTTACCTCAAAAGTGGATAAAACTTGACAATCACGGCATCAAGTGTTATCTATGGGGGAAACAAATCTATCACATTTTTCTGTCAAAGGGGGAAAAATCTACAATCACCGCACCAAATGCTACCTCAAAGGGGGAAAAAATTGATAATCACGGCACCAAATGTTACCTCAAAGGGGAAAAAAATTGATAATCACGGCACCTAATGTTGCCTCAAAGGGGGAAAAAATCAACAATCACCGCACCAAATGCTATCTCAAAAGGGAAAAAAATTGATTATCACGGCACCAAATGTTACCTCAAAGGGGAAAAAAAATCAACAATCACCGCATCAAATGCTACCTCAAAAGGGAAAAAACTTGACAATCAAGGCACCATAGGTTACCTCAACTGGATATTGAGCTCCTTCTGCAGCGTCAGATCTAACAGCTCTCTGCTTCCATTTCTCCATCTTTTTGGTGAAATCTGCAGTAGTTTCCTGTTTGTACTTTGAACAAAATGGAAACACAAAAAAATTAAAACAACCTTAATTAGTTTACGCTGGGGAAAATTACCGGCTTTGTTTACTGCCATCAAGAGTCTCGCAAGTCTCTGAGTAAAACCCCAACATTTCTTTAATACCTTTTTCACCGTCTCAACGACGCTAGCATTCTTGATGATGACAAGCTGGCATGCTGACAATGTCTTCACTGATACTGAACTTTGACGTCCAGTGAAAAGACCTGAGACAAAACCAAAACAAAACTTATTTTTACAACCAACTGGCCGCGGGAAAAGCCGTTTAAAACAAAATCTGTAAGGATCTGTTTTGCAACTTGTTTGCATTAGATAAATCTCCCAGACATGACAAGGGGAGATTAACTTACATCCATCGGCTGATTAAAGGCAAAGTATATACCTTTGGTTTTTAGAATCAGATTGTTTTAATCCTACATAAATGTAGTTATATACAATAAAACTAAAGCCCTTTTCACACGACAAAAAAATGACCATGGTCCCTTGCTACGAATTTTACGAGCGCTGATTGTTTATTTGTTGTCATTGTGCGTGACTGATTTAGCAAGCTTTCACACGGATAAAGTAAAAAACTAACAACCATTGTGCGCTATGAAAGTGCACACACCACTGGTAACCAGCCAACTACTGGTAAATCTGTGAAATAGATAATACTACCAGTAGGATATAAGTCATTACCAGTTTTCTAAGCGCAAAACCAGGCTCTGAGAAGCCAGGAAAAGGTTTAAGATTTGTTGCCAGGAAAGGTTTTTGGTATTCAGCCAATAGGAAAATGTTTATGCAGTACACACAGTGGGTAACAAATTTTATTTAACAGAGTTAAAGGATTGCTGTAAAAAGATGC
>JAUELU010000010.1:5522583-5534697 GCA_032357145.1 Evasterias troschelii
TTTTCTCTACAGCGCATAGGGACATGTTTAATCACTATGTGTTATGCGCTATATAAAAATGGTTAATTATTATTATTATTATTATTTATCTTCACCCTGGGAACAAGGTTGGTAGTAATTGCTTTGTTTTGAAAATCCAGGTGTCTGGCTCGCATGATAAGTCACTGCGTCTCTGGGAGAGGACTCAAGAGCCTCTAGTTCTTGAAGAGGAGAGGGAGATGGAGAGAGAGAAGGCAGCAGAGGAGGCCATCGGTCATGAAGAGCAACAAGTGGTAAGAATCTACTCTGTTCTTATTGTAGTCTATTCTTATGGCTAGTTTAGCTGCAAGGTGGTCTTTGCCTAGCTGGATTTTGGATTGACACAACAATACCACTTTTTCCTTCTTTTCATTCAATTTAAAATTACAAAACTCTTATTGAATTTGACCATGAAGTCATAGACCAGCACCATAGACTTGCATACTTTGAGACTAAGGCATCTAGATTTTGCAAGAAGAATCAAATAACTTTTGCAATTTTCTGTAAATGTTCCAAGTTCTCCCCATGCACAAGCTAGCCTATCAGGCTGAGACGCGCAAGTTGCAAATTTTCTTTTATACAATTTTTCCAGATAATGTTTGCTCCAGATAACACAGTAGGGCTTTTAAAACTAAGATAAACACCACATAGAAAACATTTCCAATGACCTTATTTCAATTCAGTGTGCTTCGGCCAAACATCAATAAATTTGGATCCGAAATGCCCCAAAGTTTTTACAAAACCTGGGGAGAACCGAGATGTTAATAAATCTAGCAGCAGGAACTATTTTAATTAAATCTGCTTTTTTTTTTTACTGGTTGTAGCTTCCTGGTCATGCTTCATCAAGCGAGGTAGGCACAGCTGGGAGGAAGACTGTGGAGACGGTGAAAGCAGCAGAGAGAATCATGGAGGCTCTCGAGCTGTACAAAGAAGAGACTGCCAAGGAGAAAGAGCATAGAGAGGTTCAACAGGCTCATAAGAAAGCGGTAAGAGTCTTCCATCAAAGTAAATTCTATAAACCTCTTGGATAGGCCGCCATTGCATACTTTCCAGATTTTTGAGATTACAGGCAGCAAAAAAACACAACTTTCCTATTTCTGACAATAGACAGCAATAAACAATATCAAAACAAAAGTTCTGGCAAAAACGGTCTCCATTTGCTCTGCACCACTAGAGATTTTCTTACGGGGTTCAGTGATTTGTGTACATTGTTTTTAAATCATTTGTGTGTGTACATGTAACAAGCTTTACTCGCATGACTTCTATCTGTGGACTCATAAAACTGTTGTTCCTATTTCTGAGGTCTCAATGTTCCCAGGTATGTCATTGCTGAGGTTAAAGGGACACGTCAGATTTTTGACTCCTATAAATGGCCGACCGTGTTAGTTCTCAAAGTAAAAGTAAAACCACGCAATTTGAGGCATATTTGTGCGGATAATTGTATTCTACTTTTAAAACATCTTTCTAACCATATGCATTTTAAAACAAGCGGTTACAAACGCTTTACATAGACCAACTCGTCCGATCCAAGGCAACATGTCCCTTTAAACAGAGAAAATTTGCGGTTGTGCACGCACAACTATCAGCCAATGGTAGTCATCCCTGATAAACAGGGATATTTATACATGTAGAAGTGACATGAGTGATGTTTTTCTCGTTGAAGGTTTTGAACACTAGACCTGCGCCTTTGAATGGTTTTCAGGAAAGTGCCGGTACAATTGCTGTATTATTATTATTATTATTATTATTATTATTATTACATGAGGTATGAATGTGTCTTTCCTTAATTTCAGATCCCACCCATGAAGATGCATCCTATTCTCCAGGCATTCGGAAACATATCGGTAAGTAGAGATGATATCATCAGAAGTATCAAGAGCTCATCCTGACATGGGTCTTTGGTTCAAATTTCATTCCAGTAGTATCCTTTTGGATTTTAGGGATGATATTTTTTTCAACTTTTGTCTGAATTCAGACTTTTTATGTCAGCCTGGTGAATAAAAAAAGCCTTTTATTTTTCCACAAAAAAAAAAAGACTGCCCTTTGATCTACTTCACTAGTGCTTAGAACACTGTTCCTAAAAGCCCTTTGAATTCCACCAAAAGGTAGAAACGCCATCATTTCAACATACATGTAGGCCCTACATCCTTAAATTTTGATCCAAAATGTAGTTTAAGACTTTTTTGCCAGCAATGACTCTCAACCCTGGCATTTGTTTCCTCGTGTCTCAGGAAGCTGCACTAAGTATACAATGCTCATTTCACATCGGTGTACAGTGATTGAACCAATTTAAAAACAAGTAATCTTCATGACCTGCTTTATACAGTCACCCCTGATTACCTCTTTGTAACAGGAACGTTGTTTAAAGAGGACAGCAATACAAAGAAACACAAAGCAGAAATGAGATTCAGGACTTCAGAATGTTCTCTTTATAAGCAGAACCTCATTATAAAGTTGCTCTTTATAAGAGGGCTGACTGTAGTTTAACTTGGAACGGTACTTACATTTTTTGAGTAGCATCTGAATAAGGGAATAAAAGAGTGAAGACGAGTTCTTAAATGGCCGTTTAAAACCTGCAGGGCCGTCGCCATGTTCGGCTCGGGCCTTTATCCCATGGCCCAACCCTGCAAGGTTTTAAACGGCAGTTTAAGAACGAGTCACTACTCTTTTATTCCCATTCATAAATGCCCTTTTGTTAAAAAAGGAACAAAAAATTATAAGTAGGTTTATCTAAAGACAATCTGTGACAATCTTCTTGTTCAGCGAATTTTCAATTTGTACATTTTCAAAAAACTTTTGTAAAATTATGTTTTGTGTGCGTAGGGATGTGTGTCGCGCGTGTACAAAAAGATTAGGCACAGGTATCTTATAACTATATATTGCGTTCTGCGTAAGTAAATTGGCGTAAATGAGCTTGCGCGCCACACATACGAAGCCAGTCGGTCTTAAACAGACCAGCTATGTATTTATCAGCCGTTTAGACACCCAATGTGACGTGCTCTCCATCAATAGGAATAGCGAAACTGTCTGGGGTATTTATGAATATTGGTTTAAACGATGGCTGTAGAGACGGAAAGACTGTAAGGAATGTTGCTGTGCAAATTTACAAATTAAAATGAAGTAAATGAATAATTCAAGACAACTTTTGCCTTTTGCAGCCCACAAGATATGTCCTTGATGTCATCAGGAAAGTCAAATCAAGGTACGTTAATTAAAGTGCAACCTGCAGCTGAATGTAAATTCCAAAGGAAAAGTCAGTCATGTTGCTTTGATAGACCCTTCTCAGTTGATATCACTATTTTTTCCCTCACCATACTGGAGTATCTCAAAGAACAAAATTTACCTAGCTAGTAGATATACACATGGTTTTACTGCAATACCAAGTATACATTGATACCTCACTTTGCAATGCCTCAAATCCCATTACTGGAGTACACGATTAGATGTAACAAAACATGCAACACAAACAGCAGAAACATGTGCTCCAATACACAATACGGTTACACTTATTGCACATGTGCATAGTACTCCCTCCCTCCGCATCACTCTAGAAATGTGACGTTCTTAAGGACACAGATTTTGAATAAAACTGTTTGTATCCAATTTGTTAAAACTGTTTGAGAACATAAAATTAACTTAAAGCGTAAAACAATTTTGATCATCTGAAAAGTGTTTACTTGTAAAGTACATGTACTATGTCATGGGAGCTGTATGAAATGAGTTCCCTGAATCAGAGTTGTGTATTGAGAGAGTTGTGACATGGAGGGACCAGTTTTCTTTGGTCATGTGGTTGCTGGATCATGTTATCAGTTAAATGTACGACAAGCCATTACGTGATGTCTAGTATGGCCACACATGTGGGTTTTTTTTCTCAAAAAATTACTTCTTATCGCAAGTTGTCGCCACTCTCTCAATATACGACTGTATACCCAGACATGCAACTTTTCAGATCTTTCTTCTTGTTCAGTGCCATAGAAACTTTAAAACACAAAATTCTACAGTTGAGTTTTGTGAGCTGAGCAGTTTGCTCTTTTGGGTGCAAAACCAAAGTTGTGTGTATAGACATGATAGCATACAGAGTTCTGTAACTGTAAAAATTAAAGCCATGTCCAAATTGGTGGTTTTGGCTACGGCTTGATCATGATGTCATGGTGTATTGATGCATTGGCTGCCCTTAGCAACAGCCACAGCCCTAGCTGCCAATTCAGACACGGCTTAACTGATGCTCAAAAAAGAAGTAATGACAGTTGTAGGCAATGATTATAGAGCACCAAACGAGCAAGATGAGGAACTCTGGCTGAATTGTGAACCGTGCACAGGACGCCATTTCAGCAAGTTACTCCTTTAATCCAACAATAGATCAGATCAGAGCAAACAATGGACATTGCTATCAATGATATAACGAAACATCAGTTGCTGAAATGGCGCCCATACGTATTTCACGTTCCAACAATAGATAGAGTCTAGTTCCCCATCTTGCACCTTCAGCGCTCTATAATCATTGGTTGTTGGGTTGCTCTATAATCATTGGTTGTTGGGTTGATGTTCTTATTCTTCTCTGGTTTGCAGTGAGTTAGAGGAGTCATTATTGGTCATACCCTTCAGCTATGTCCTAGACCTTCTACCTCTTCTAGAGACCTTCATTAATTCTGGCTGGCAGGTGGAGCTGGCTTGCAGGTGTCTCCTCTTTCTACTCAGGTAAACACTTTATAAACAAGGAGTTTGTTGAAAGTAATTATTATCGGTAAATTTGTTGGTACCCGTACAACCATTATGTAAATCTCTTTTGGAAGGAATGTTGGCTCAGACAAGAGCCGGTGTTGTCTTAAAGTTTTAAACAGTATTCTTTTACTTTCTTCAGGAGAGCTTGTAATCTAGCAAGAATGATGTTGAGCTTGTTTCCATTATGTATTTGTTCTATATTTTCATTGCTAAGTTATTTTGTTTATTTAAATTTGTAAATAATTATGATGTTATATCGTCGTGCTTTACATTGGATTTTTGTGAATAATTTTGATTATCTCCTCACACAATACATAAAATATTTAATTATTATTTTTAAAAAATTGTAACTACTCAAAATGATGCATTATCTGTATCCATTATTTGATTCTGTCATTCTGTCATTCGTTTTTTATAAAAATTAAAATGATACCAAATCAATAAGAATTGTTACCTTATGCTTATGCCTAATATTTAACCAACTTTTTACCATTATTATGAATTAAATTGTGACTTAATGGGCCTTTATTTGTGGTCCCACTAGTAGAAGTCAAGGCTCTGTGGCTCTTATGTAAACATGAGATGTCACAGATTCTTTACATCGTCTCTATACACAAAATTTACAAAACTTATTTTCAAATTGTATTGTTAGGGTGCATCATGGTCAGATCACATCTAGTCAAGCTTTATTACCAATCATTGATAAAGTACGCAGCAGTTCCATGAGACAGGTACATCACCTCAGGGTAAGTCAACACCACCAAACCATACTGTGTTTATTTCAGTCACAATTTCTAACCGGAAGCTTTCCTTTTCCTACTTTAATCTGATTTCTACAGAAATGTTTTTATGACATGGTAAAAAAACTTAATATTCTGCATTATTAATCATAATAGTAATTGGACTTAACAAACCATTTGCAGGATCTATATACTGTCTTGCTCAAAGACACAAAAGCCATGACCAAGAGCTAAAATCTCTCCCAAAGATCACCAGAACTAGAGTTCGCTTTATATACAAATCTGTTCGGCCTTGACACTCAACAAGTCCAATAACTTCTTAAAGAAAATCATTTGGAATTTTATTTTGGAAGTGTTTGTTAACCCAAACTAAACTCTGATTCCCCAATCGTGTTTCAGGACCAAATAGGTTTCAATCTTGCCGGTCTGCAATTCCTCCATCGTGAAGTAGAGTCAAGAAGTGATGTTCAGCTTTTTGGAGATGCCACTGTCAAGATGAAAGAGAAGAAGAAGAAGAAGAAGAAAAGGAAGCTCATGCTCACCATGGCAACCAGCTAAATAGGCAATAAATTTGAATTGTTCCTGTTTATCTTTTTATGTAACTCATTTTTGTTACATGTTTTTTTCTGTTTTACTAATTTTCCTGAATTGTGTTTTTAAGTCACCACATCAAGTACGTATTAAATTGATCACCACATAATCATAGGAAAAAATGGATGATGTAGAAGATTAATCTTTCATTGAATTGCCTTACAAACGAAGAGAAATAGTGTTGTATGTTCATTATAGCTGTCTTTCATAGAGGTTATTTTTTAACACGATTGCCAAGTGATAATGAGAAATACCAACTTCGTATTGATCACGCTTTTGAGAATCACTCAAATAATAACCTTTTGTTCAAGTAGATCCAAAGTGGGCATTGTTTCAAGTTAATCTTTGAGTACAAGGAAATAGGCAGCTGTTTGGGATGTGGTATGACTAAGTGATGAAGCACACTGGATTAAAGCTCTGGTGTTTCTAATCAGCAGACTATGGGTACGAGTCTCCACCTTAATCAAGGCACTCCATCATTACTATAGCTTCAGCCTTTAGATGGGATGTAAAGCCATAGTGCTCATGTGTTTGGTGTAAATCAAATAAAATAACCCCATACACTTATTGTGTAGAGAAGGGGTTCGCCCCAGTGTTTTGTGGTATGGGTTGGCTGCAGATTGCGCCACTTCTTAAAATTCAAACATAGCTCAGCCTACCTTGTAGAAGAAATAATGAACACTTTAAGACGCTCTCGGGTGTTGTAAAGCACCGCATAAGAACTGCATACTATATTATTGTTATTATATTACCAAACTTTAATAATGTAACTGATGGAGTAGTTACTTATTGACCTTGCCGGGAAATCTACATCTGGTGTACTTCATAACATTTTATTCATTTAAGGAATGGAACATCAAGTTTATAGTGTATATATACATTTACGTGTATGTATGTACATTTATTTTTGTGTAACTACATGTACATTATCAGTCTCTTAAAAAAAATACTTACTGGTTTTTGGGTTGTCTTTTTCATATAAAACTGACAAAATAACTGTTCTCTGATTAAAAAAACAAAACAAATAAACTGTTTGTACTGTGACATTCCATTGAAACAAACCATTACTTTAGCAAATAGTCCACTTTCAACCATGGTGTGTTTCCCCCAGATTTTGTTGCTGCTGCTTTTTACTTAGATACACTGTAGGCTCACTTTTCATCAAAATGTTACTCTTCAACACTTTCTCGTTTTTTTACAGCGGTTAAAATCAATGTTTAGTTCCAATGAAGGCGACACTTTCTGATCATCTTTTTTGTTGCCAATATTCTTGGTCCTCGGGTCTGTCAATATTGTTGACCTTTGCATTTAGTCATACCTGGTCAGTTTCAGGTGGTTCTATACCATTCTTTGGTAAACTTACATGGTTCTTCAAGATTAAGAAGTTTGAGAAAAGAAATAAAGCAGTCACCAAATGAAGATAAAAATGGTCCAAATTGTCCAAACATGTAGTTTTGTATTTCTGGTGATGCACAAAGTCTGTAAGCCTCCTAATTTGTATAACATTGCGGGTCTAGAATAAGGGAGAACCCCACCAAGCCTTTGTTTAACGAATTTCCACATACATCAAATCTCATCCTTGGGAAACTGGAAGGTAGCGCATTTATTGCAAATTGAGGAAAAACAGTTGTGAACGATGACCCTCAAACCTCACTCTCTATCTTAGGTTGTTGGCTCTGATGCCCAGCCCCTCTCTCCTTATTGTGGTTGGCCTCGTAGAGTGGCATACCACTATCTGCCTTCTCAACATCCAACAGATTCAAAGGAAAGCTAGGCTTCTTCCCGTCGTTGTCCAACAGAGGCGATGCCATTTGTCTGACCTCCGCATAGCGGTGATGTGTCTGGGATCTATTCAGGGAGTCTGGTTGTTCAGCCTGGTGGAGTGGTTGGTGAATGTGGTTGAAGAAAGCTTTGCAACGTCCGAAGAACATAATGAAGAATACCTCTACAATAATGAGATAGTTGTACAGCACTGTAGAGGAACAAGCAAATAAACACATCTCTTAAATTTCCCCTTCATCTTCATTCCCAGATCACAAGATTTGTTAATAAACCCATCGGCCATCATTCTTAAAGCATTCATGTCCCTGTAAGATCTGGATCCACTTTCATAGAGCAGCTTCAGAACAAAATACTGCTTATAAAGAGTATGCTAAGCAAAAATTAGCAGGGAACCAGTCACAAATTGTACATATAATGGTTTTATGGCTGGTAAATTTGTTCCCTGCTGAGCAACATTTTTGTGCTTAGCTGATTTTTTTTTTTTTTTAGCAGCTTTATGAATTGACCCCTGGTGTCTAAGAAGGCAAGAAAGGTAGCCATAGTGCAAGACCCCTTGTCAGGAATAAGAAAGGGTGATTTCTCTGTTCTAAATAGGACAAAAACAAACAGTATTTTTTATGCAGGGGCAAATGGGAGACCAGTGGATTCCACTGAATTTGGCCAGAAATGTTGTCAGAAATAACTAAATTAATGAAACGATTGCTTCAACTTAACTTGGCCGTGTGGGATGCCAATCTTGAGAAATTTGGAAGTTATGGACATGTATTTAATGTATGTGTTGTTTCAAGAGTTTTTGTATGAAGGTGTAAAGGCTGTGGCAACAAATTATTGCGCCCCCTCTGGGACTAGCCAAATTACCTCCTCAAAGAGGACAGACAAACAAAGAAACACAAATCAGAAATAAGATTCAGCACTTCAGAATGTAATCTGTGAAAGTCAGTGATGGTACAGGGGGGCCCTGATTTGTTGGGATCTTAATGTGGAAAACGTGACCCCATAGCAAGGCTCTCTGTCCTTGTCCTCATGCTGCCAGGAACTGTACTTACAACTCGCTCTAATACTCGGTGACAATATCCCCTTGCAAGGTAGAGAGATCGACTGAGAAATGATACTAATCACCAGGCCCTGGATGCTTGGTAAGATCATGAAAACCTTCAGCAGCGAGAACTTGAGCCTGAAGTTACCGTACATCGCTGCCAAGCTGGCATCAGCTGCTACGTTTATAATGGTCAATGCGTACATCGCCGTCAGCGTCGAGACAAGGACAAAGGCAGTTAGGTAGATGTAGGCAGATTCGGCATCAACCTGTTGTGGAGACATAACAAAGTTGGTGACCTGTACATGTTTCTCAGTAGGAAGGCTCGTAGTATCCCGGGAGACTGTTCCCCTTTTTAGATATTGATAATTATTTTGTATTACTAATTCGATGTGTGTTTAAAGCGTAACAAACGGGGTGTGGACCTAGAACCAGAGGTCCACAGTGTGTAGGGACTTGAAACACTATGCGGGCTTACAAACGTCCGCACAATGTTTTATACTTTGTTGAAGAATATAATTTTATACTTTAATGAAGAATAGAATTTGTCGTAAATTTAAAAAACAAAAAAATGTCCAAAGAGTTTATGCAACAAAGTTTAAAGTACTTGATGGCCTGGGGGTGTCAACCTTAGCAGATTCTTTCTCGGAGGCTTCAAAACATTACCCTTCGAGAAAGACTCTGCTATGGTCGAAACGTCAGGCCATTAACTATTTTTCGCATCTATACCACAGGTCCTTTTGGTTGGTAAGCAGTTAGCAACAGATAATTATATTTTCTCAGAAATAAAGTTCAGGTGAACAATCATCACCTTCATGGACATGGCCTTAATGTTCGCATTTCTTGATGACATACCTGGGTGGGGTTATAAAGCCCATCTGCCCAGAGGATAGCGGTTACAAAGAGGGTCATCGGTTGGATTACCGCTAGCTGGAGCACCCCAGCTCTCAATCGATGTAAATTAGACCTGAAGATTCGAAATTTAATAAATGGTTTATCAACATGGTCAACTGGGCGTAATCAGATTAGTCTCTTTATGAATTGATTGATGAAAAACTGCCTGATTCACCTGTACTGATGTATTGTTCCCCTCCATTAATTATAGAGTGCTTTGAAAAATTTTACAGCGTTGTTTTCTATTCACCTGATGCTTTCACAGGTCTTTCTGGGCATGTAAAACCAACCTTCCGTCCAAACGTGTACCTGCTTGGGTCAAATTTTGCTTGGACTCGGTTTCTGAGTTGATACTAGAAAGTGAAACTGTTAACAACGTTTGCCAGGACTTCCGGGTAACACAATAATGATCTGGTTTTATATAGAACCTATGTCAAAGCACCGTTGAGACATGGAATCCAGGTCTGTTGACCCCACCGTTGACCGAGAGTATGTACAACTTACATTGTCAGTCTGATCTTCAAACAGCAGCACGGGAAACAGCAAGCCAGAGGGGGCTGTGCCAAGGAGATGGTGGTGGTGGCTAACTTAACAACCATCTCGTCAGGTCCACCAAAGTAGTTGAATATGAGCATCAAAAAACTATAAAGAGACATTGCCATGTACCTATAGCAGAAAGTCAATAACTGATTGTAAGCTCTCACGTTACCGTTATAACTCGACAATTTAAGTTGGCTGTATCATCAGCCTAAAACTTTTCGAGCAATAAATGATTGGAAAGATATGCCTTAAGTGTAATTTATCTAATTGCATTCTTCTGTTTTTAGAGCTCACTGTTTTTAAGCGTTTATTGGATATAGGCTCCTGTCGGGTCGTCTTTTGGGGAGGTGATTAACTTCTAACTGATTTGTGATTGAACAAAGAAAAATTTGCTAGATCGGGATATGAACCAATGATTGGTTTGTCACCTTATACTTAGTTCTTTGTCTTAATCAATTGCTCTTTAAAACTTCGATGATCTTAACTGTTAACTGGCGAGACCACTCCCCACCCCACCACCCAGTCATGCAACCCTCTATAGCATCAAGTAAGCTGTGGAATATCATAGACCAAAGTACTACACTAACATTACTTCAACTTACAAACTGGCCGCCCATGATCCCAGTATGGCTGCTTTGGGAATGAAGATACTTGCCAGTGATGTTAAGCTGTGCACCTGTTCAACAAAGAAGATGCAATTACTAAAGGTTCCCTGAATGCCAAGTGGCAAAAATAGTTCAAATTCTCATTACAACAAGGGGTGCCAGACTATATTTGTCTTCCTGTCCAGTTTTGGTCACACTGTATTGCATGGAAGAGAAACAGGATGGCGGCACCTTGGTAAAGGTCTGTATATAAGCGTTGGCTTGCCACCATGCGATGGTGATGCTGCCTCTTTGCGCACAAAGACAAGGCGTAAAGTACAGTTTGGCGTTCTGGTATCGCCAGTTCGTGGCACTTCCCTTGTTAGTAAGAAACAATTATCCATATCGTGTTGGACATTTTCTGTGACAAAGGTTCGAATCCCACCCAACGTAACTTGCTTTTCCCAGAGGAGTTGAAAAGGGAGTGAGAATTCATGTGAAGTGCATATCGTAGTGTATAGTTGGACAAAGTTTTAAACAGTTATCTTGTTTTCTCAACGAATAAACCACCATCCCCCAAATAAAAAAGTATATCATTGAACATAATACATGAATATTATGTTGTGTAATTATGTAATACGATGTATCAAATACTCATGGGGCCAATTTCACAAAGCAATAAGATTCATCCTAAGGTGAGCTGTCAGTATTACCATAGTTGTATCGTGTCATGACGCTTTGCTGAGCAGCTAGCGTTTATTCACACTTAAGAACTTGGGTCTTTGTGAAATCATGGCCCTGGAATTGTTCAAGATTGTGTGACTTCACTCAAAAGCATGACTCAATACACAAGTGTTCTCAAGTAATGTTGTCTCACTTACCGGTACGAGCCCCAAGATAAAGATGGTGTATCCTCTCCGTGTGCCATAATGCATGGCTCTCATGATGCTGACGGCTGTCTCCACGTACAGTAAGCAGCTCAGGATGCTAGTGGTTGTCATGGTGATCATTAAAACTTGTGACCATGGTTGGGACATGTACACTGTGATGAAACAATCGATACAAATCGACAATCGAAAATAGAGTATAAAACAATCCATTAAAGGCACCGTACACGTTTGGTAATTGTTAAAGACCAGTATTCTCACTTGGTGTATCCCAACATATGCACAAAATAACAAACCTGTGAAAATTTGGACTCAATTGG
>JAUELU010000010.1:5564798-5576444 GCA_032357145.1 Evasterias troschelii
TTCTTCTTTACCCTGGGGAGACCTCTCAGTGAAACACTGTTTTTCAGAGGTGCCCAGCAGCTACAAATAAACATCAACGATAAAATTTAATTACTAAATCATTGGGAACATTATTAAAACATACAAATAGACAAATTTAGATAAAAGGCACAGAGAAACGACAACACATGAGAGTAAACAAATGTTAATTGTAATAAAAGCGATCATATTGAATAACCTTTTCCGGTGATTTTTAGAAAGATTCGCAGAAAGCTCTGTGACGTCATCACTCGTTTTACGTCGTGGGAGCTCTGTTTTGTATAGCTGCTTTGTTGCATCATGGGTGTGTAACAAAGCAACCTCCCACAAAATGATTCAAAAATAATTTGACGCATGTCGTCAACGGCAGAAGTATGGCTAGTTGTTCAAATCTTTGAGGTTGGGCCCTTATTTTTGGATTGATAATAATGCAAAACTCAGAAGTGTAAAATTAATAAAATGTAAATTAAATGATAAAGACATACATTATTAACAAATAGCAATCCCGTTAAAACGTTTTCGCTCAAGTAGCTGTTTGAGCAGAAATTGATTTTGTTCAAGGAAATTTGGGTGAAGTGGCAACTGTACCCGTACCTATGTGGGGTGTTTATATGTCAGTGGCTTTTTGTCTGGCTAAATGAATTCCATTCATCAAACACTTACCTCTCACAAACCTCTTCACGACGTTGTCTGACTGCGGAGTATTGAAGCCTGCAGCAAATAGCAGCTGCTTATCACTCGGTCAGCCATACCAATCTCATCCATGTTGGAGTGAAGGGACGTAAGAGTGGTTGAGGATAATGGAGGATTGAGGTCAGCCATGGACAAGTGGGCCTAGGGAGTAAGGGATTTATATGTGAAAGAAAACATTATGATGAGAGTAATCAGACCTAATGTCATGGAAGATTGATAACAGGATGGTAATTCATAGCAAATATAAATAAGTCATATTGTGAAGTTGACTTTCCAAAAGTTGTCAATTGCAAATCAGTTTTCTTGTAGTAATTTGCCCGAGGAGACTTATCAATGCAGACTTCTAAAAGAGTGACTTTGCAGAATCTTGTCCAAATCTCATTTTCTCACTCAAAAAACACAAACAAAACGACCTTGGACGTAGCGGTTAGAGACAAGCAATATGTTCCAATTCATGTCTTTCCCCGTAAACAGCGGACTAAATCAGTCAAATCTAGGCCATGCAAATGTAAATTGTTTTTCTCGATGGACTAAATTTGATATCTCTGATGAATCAGGATTCATGCATTTGCTCTGCGCATCAAAAAATCCATTTCAACCATCCGGGACAGTTTTGCCTAATTTATCGAGTATCTTACAAACGGACATTTGCAGCAAATAACGAAAGAGGAATGTTTCTTACGCTTTAAGCAACGTGACCCGTATTTGTTTTTCAAGCAATCATATATTTGATGATAGTTGATGTAGTTACCGGTGGGGGTCTATCTGAGTGGACAGAGATCAGCTGGTTGGGGCAGATAATAGTCTGAAATTTCTGCCTTGAAGCTTGTCAGTTTCAATTACCGTGTAGTGTGTTCAAGAGTGAGTCTATATCCGATGGAACAGTGGGATTTTAACAGATACATATGCGTTGTGTTTTTCCCTTGTTGTGTCCCTACCCCCTTCGCCCGCATCTTTTAAGGTCCTCTTTAAAAACTCCAGGATCAGATAACCAGAATTGGTATCTGGGGTCAGACTGACACGGAAAGTGGTTGCAAATTGGGATCTTAATTCAATTCAATTCAATATACATTATTATCCACAAAAACGGGAAATTAATTTCGACCTTTACATCTATAAGATAAATTTACAAAAATTACAATATGTAACTCTGATTCTGCGTGAGTTTGACGCATTTTGGAGTCATTTCAACATCGATTCTGGGTTACACTGACCCAGAAATGGGTCAGTCTGTACTGGACCCGGATCCCGGTCAATACTGTCCCCGAAGTATTTACAGTGCTGTGATGGGGGAGTTCCTGTGTCTAGAAACCCTACGACATTGTCACAACGAGAGAGACAGACACGGCGAGTGAGAGACAAGGGGGAGCTATATCTTAGAATTTCAGCCCCTTTTAAGCCCTTTTAGCGTCACGTTTGGGCTGGCATCCACTGAATGACGTCATTTAGACAGGTCTGAAACCCCACCCTTAGTATTAGTAAATGGGTAACCTGTAAATTGTATAGGTTGTGCGAAAGAGATTCGCCATTATAGGCCTGCCTTCATGTGTGTCGTAGATACCGACTTATTACAAAAAATGTCTGTAAGGCCTACTTAACTTTATATTAGTTGTTACAGTATCGTTAAGTTATAAACAATAAAAAATAAACGTTAACTCTAAACTTGTGGCGACGGCCATTGTGGTCGCTTCATGTTTTTAAAATAAATACAGGTTGATGTCTTTGGTGTCCATTTTACGTAGCGTTAATTGAGCTTAATGTTAAACTATAGTGACACGTCACAAAGAAAGTAATTAAACGAAGAAATGAGTAAGGCCAACAATTAAAATAGTGCAACATCCAATCAAGCTACCTCTAAAAATATTTCGGATCAAAATTGACTCGTCGTATTCCAGGGGTCTTGACCAATTTTCGGCTTTTTCACTCGGTTCTGCATCGGTTTGACCCGTTATGGGTCATTTTGACATAGATTCCTGGTCATGCTGACACAGGACCCGAATGGTTTGTTTTTTTAAATGTTCGACCGTATAAGTATACGTCCTACGTGAGGATTGTGAGTCAAACTATATCGCTGCTGTAGTGTTTAAATATCATTCAATATTAACAAATGTTAATCGCCTTGACTCGCTGTGCAACGTGTCAATGTATTCCCCTATTGATGCTCTTTAATCTTGGTGTGGGTTTCACCCGCCATCTTCAGGGGGCTCTTGAAAAAAGTCAATACTTATTCAAAATTCTTTCCGAGTCACGTGTGATTTGCCTGCTGTCAAGTCCATCTCAATGGGCCTTTACGGCATTGCCGATGCGGACCCCGTGCCGATCACAGTCAAATCGATGCAGGGGGGATATCCGTCCCGAAGGGAGTCAACAATGACACCGGATGGTTTGAGGTAGCCTGTGCGGGGCAACGGAGCGCTCTCCCCGGGCAAACCGGGCCAATTAACTCGCCTCGCATCGGAAACGCTCAAGTTCTCCGTTGGAAACTGAATATTAAGCACACATCCGCGCTTGCTAGTTGAATAAATTGTTTGCATCGCGTGTGTTTGTAAAGTTTGAACTGTGCTCGCGTACCGTTCCTTTGGGATGCTGACAGATGATGGATTATCAACTAGTGAAGTCAAGAAAAATCCGAAACTGTCAAAAATAAAAATGATACTAACAAAATGTGTCTATAGGCCTGTACAAATATTGGGACTGGTGAAAGCACTTACCCTAGATGAGGTTGGAGATGAGGTTTCACTTTGGATCTGGGTTCGAATCCTGCTTGGACTCTAGCCTGGTATAATAAATTCACGTCTTTGTTTCTGTTAACCTGTTATGGCTTTCTTTTCATGGCTCAGATTTAAGACCAGGCATGTCGTCTACTCGCTCTATGCGCCGCATTCATATTATCGTTTTGAAATAGTGTAAAATTGAAACATGAAGTGATGTGTAGTTGGCCTTTTGAATATCCAAGCTGTGTTTTATTTTAGTAGGCCTATTTATATATTTAAACATATTTTTGATATAGTAACAAAATTGATATAGTGACTCTTTCTCTCTTAAACTTCCTTTGACCTGGGTTGAGAGCAGGGGGGGGGGGGGGGGTCAATTGTAGGTTCTTCCTTCGTTTCCCTTAAACTTGTGTCTGTATACATTTCGTTGTCGGAACCTCAAGACACATTAAATTAATAAAGTTGTTCTACAAACTGTCGAGGAATTCAAAATGATGCTACCAAAAACTACGAGTCAGCATTGACCCGGGTCCTGGTCTTAAGGGAGCCTGACTCATTTCTAGGTAATAGAAACTGGTTAAGAAAGTGCGATTTATAGCCAGGTTCAACGTCAGTTTGATCCGTGTCTTGGTCATTTTAACACAAGTTCCGAGTTACTCTGACCCAGAAAGGGTCAATTCTGACCCGGCGTTTTCAATGTTTTTTTAATTTTTAATTCTATAGTATCCCCCGCCCCCTTTGTTTTGTAACAAAACATGCAGTCGTCCCAATAGCTTTACCCCATAGAATAGCTGGGGCATAACCTCTCTGTCCAGGGTTGTTTATACGTATAGGTACCGGTTGGTCACCCCTGGCTGTCAACGCCAGGTGAACTAACGATAAACGAAACAAGACCGATCGCATGTCCGTGTATGTGAACGAGGTTGTCTTTACCAATTGTTGCCCCAAGCTTTCACTCCCTTGGCCAGTTCAAAGAAATTTAAAACGTTGTAAAAATGCCATTATTTGTTTTATTCGTGTTACGCCCGGACCACGAAATTAACTCTCAAACCCTTTCTTGGAAAGTCTCTGTTTCAGAAAAGCTATCCATATTATATACACATTTTAAACACTAACAAAATATAACCATTGACTTGCTAAAAATAGAGTTCAATTGATGCGGTTTTCATATAACTAGTTTCTGCGGGAATGACAGCTTGGAGTGGGTAGAATAATACTGAACGACTCGGGTGTCCGGTGCAGATTCCGTAGTTTTGGGAGTCTGAGACATTGTGTTTATTTAATATCATCAAATAATACGTTTCCCATTCGCACAGATTTAAAATATTGGCTTTTTATGATTTGTTTTAATAGGTTTTGATTTTGTTTCAAATAAGGTTACATCTGAGTGAGTCCGTTAGGGGGGAAAATATGACCGGGATTATAAAAAATTACTTGTCCCACTTTGCTCAGGATATTCCGTATTCCAAGAATGGTACATGTAGGGCTTGTGTTACTTTTACTGTCTATAGGCTTATCTATATGCACTATTTAAAATGTTTCTCTATTAATCTCTTATGGCTGGCCGGCCCAAAACATAATTGTCGTTTTTAATCGTCCCTTTTTTCATTCTCTGTGATATCTTTGTAATTGTCTTGTACAAATTTCAAGTCTCATATTAATGCATGTTTGTAAATGCTGAGCAACAGGTTTCTGCAAGATTAACAAGACAAAATAATTAAATAAACAAATTGCTTTTTGAAACACGGGTACCGTGTTTTCCCCCAAAATATATTCCCACTGGACGGTTAAACTGATACGCAAAATAAACTTTCAGCTTGAACGACTTTTTATGTTCTGTGTCAATTTCCAGACATCATAATGCACGTTATCAAAGTTGGTTGCACTGTCCTATGTTCATTGTACGACAGGGGACAGGGTCCCTTTCCGTAAACGTTGTTGGAACAACCCTGGATAAAATCAGCACCGTTCGTTAATAGCGCCGCCAACGCCCATTAAACGTCATCGTTCAATCACAATGCTTTGAACCGCATCTGTAAATCCGGCTGCATAATGATTATTTCCCAGTAAAGTCCGTTAGTGTTGTGAACGCAATTTTCACCGGGTAAACAAGGCTTTTCCCTAGCGGCCTCTGATTTTATTTTTGTTTCCTCCGGTCTGCCGCCGTCCCCTGGTGTACTCGTGGGCGATTCAGCATTCTGCGCCCGGTATGTTTCTAGTCATCGCTCACGGTGGATGCCTTCGCAGCTCCGTATTGTAGTTTGGCAGTGGGGGTAGCAGGTCTGACATGCATTGATATAAATCACCATGAATGCGCTCAGATTCAGCCAGCGAGTTTCTTTCTAAAGGCGTGTATACTCACTCATACTGGCCGTGTTTTGATAACGTATGTACCCGCTGGGTCATAACGCTTGTGGGGAGTCTGTTGAATTTAATCTAGCATTTTCGCTGCTTTGATTTTGATTTGTCGTTTATGAGGAGATTTGCTCTCACGCACCCATGGAACAGGTTGTTTCATTTTATACTTTGAAATACAGACTGCCACTCAGTTGATTTCTCAACGCATCCGCGATACTTGGATTCCATTCGCTACGCTGCGACGAAAGAACTAGCCTTCAAATGTGTTGATTATATTGTACTACCGCCACGCATGAACTTTTCCACACTTTGATCAGCATGCCTCATAATGACTGTCAAACCATGGTCCAACTTCTGCTTCACTTTCATTGGACAATGACCCGGCATAGCCTGTGACCTTTGACCCAAGTGGATGCCACTGACATAATCATCACAATTTGAAGATTTGTACGAGGACATCGAGATGGTATCTCCTTTTTGACCCATTCAGTTTGGCCTTGGACCTGTGTGTGTACTCTAGGCAGGTGGGATTCGAGGCGTGGCATTAGGGTTACCCTCTCAACGGGATGTCAGTTAATGGTACCCCGAAGAGCGACTCGGTTCACTGTGACTATTGAGCATTTCATCTTCAGTCTTGCAGGCTTTGGTTCAGGGTGGGATTCAAGTAACTCAGTCCCCCTTGCCGTCAAAATGTTGCACTTTGCTCGTCATCATTGAGAAATGAGCACTTTATTTTGCAGAGAGGCAATTAAACTGCTATTGTTCACCAAGTTCAAATGATTCTTCACCTTTGCAAGAGTTATCAAACTTTTCATTTACAAGCTAACTCCGTGCCTCAACAGTTGTTTTCACCTTTTCAATGTTTCCCCTCAGCTGCATCCGAAGGCTGAACAAGGCAAGCGTTCTATGCTATGTCATCGCTACTTCTCCACGTGGTGCATTTGGCATGTTGAAACCTATAGAGCGGTGACTACCGTTAATCACTCTGCGCTGCTGTAGCTCCTCGCACGCCGGGGTAACATGACTTCAACTGACAGCTTGTTAGTGCATTGACATATCTCCCACCTTTGCGCAACGGCACGTGGACTAATCTCCCCAATGCCTGCGAAGCATGCTGCTTCCACAATTCTAAATTGGCGTTTCTCACCGAAGTTTGTTTGTGATTCTGCTTTTTATCTCGACAGAGAGTTGGGGGATACTTCATGCAAACAATGTCCCTTGATGATGTTTTTATTTTGTCAGTTTGAAATGGAGGTTTGTGAGAGCTGAGTGGAGTCACCGCTGTCCTTGCTCTATGCTGAGCTGAACTGAATTAGTTTGAATCGTAATTTCCTTGACTTTGAATCAACTGTTTTATTTTGGGTTACTTCCCGGTGAGTTGCAGTCATCATTGCGCGCAGGATGGACCATTCTTCTTCTTCTCAGTGCGCCGGGGATATGTGTACCATTAACAACCTCGGCTGACTGAGGCTGCATTAACTGAGTGAGAGCGACACGGAGATAACATCAGATGTAATCTACAAAGATATTTATTCTTATCACTCTCTGTACCTCCTTCTGTGAGGTGAACAGTCATAGATCATCTCCTTTGTACCTCAGCCTCGCACCACAATGCCGCCCCAGAAAGACAGATTTGTCAACTTCATCGTAGGACCCACAAAAGGTGGCGAAAACCACCACGACCAAGACGGTGAGGTACACATGACAGGGGTGAGGATGTACACCGCCAAGTCAACGCCGTGTAACCGCTTAGCCGTCGCCATCGCCGTCATAGCTGTGTGCCTTGTCTTAATTTTAACTGCGTGTCTACTTGTAACCCTTTTGGCGAGGCAGAACAATCAATGCTCAAACCTTAAACCGGGACTGGATGGTGACTCCGCTGGCGATAAGGATGCAGCAGCGATTCAGGGCACTCCAGAGCCCGAACTCAGCACCGTTGGTGAACGCCCCATCACCACCTCGGCAAGCAACTCGCACCCTCGGAGTTTCCGCCTGCCGTTAACCCTGAAGCCCTTGCATTACGAGCTGGAGTTACGTCCTGACATTTCCAGTGGCTCTTTTGCGGGGGCGGTCGTGATACGGTTCCAGTGTTACAGCCCAACTCGTTTCATTTTGCTCCACAGCTCTGACCTGGACATTGCTAATTCGATCGAGCTCATCGAAGATGGGCAAGAGGATGGGGCAAGCGAGGCACCGAGGCTGACCGGGGAACCCGAATTCTTTAACCCGTTTGCGTTCATGACACTAAAACTCGACGGCCCTCTGAAGAAAGGTCATATTTACTCGCTCAAAATCAGATACCATGCTCAGTTCAGCAGCAATCTTGTTGGGCTATACGTAAGCAAGTACGACGATAACCATGGAAAAACAAAGTAAGTATGAAAATACGTTGATATGTTTGTCAAAACTACATTCATTTACACATGATAACAATACGCTATATATGATAAAAACGATGACACATAACAGTTATTACTATGTGATGCTGATGTGTAGTTGCGTTAAGTTCTTCCAAAACCGAACTATCGAAAGTTAACCAAGAGAAAAATAACAGTGCCGCAAAAACCAACAAGTTATCAAATTGAATGAAAAGGCAAAATGTCGTTACCAAGTTTAGAAGTGATCGTGAGTCGCAACACACCTATACCGATCGCAATGGTTGTTTACGTGCCCGTGTTTCTCCAAAAGGAAACATTTATTTTGCTCAGAGCATTAGTGTCGAGCATCTTGAAAATCGCGTGTAGTAACTCACAATGGTAAGCTTACACTTGGTTTTACATTTTAAAACAAAAAATACATATATACTTACTGGTACGTCATCTGTTGTCGCCCTTTTTTTTTACTACTCACATTTCAAAACTAAAGAGTATCGACAGGTCTTGATTGTCGCCAAAATATAACTATGTTATTTCGAAACGTGTAATTATTCTTAGTTCGTGTCAAATCAAAGACAACAAAATATGGATGAAAATTGATTTTGTGGACATATCTGCGGAAAATTCCAAATTTTATTGCATTTCTTGGACATTTTATAACTTTTTAAGATAAAATTATAACAAAATTTATAACAAAATTTAAAGAAGACCATATGTACACACCTGATGTCAGTATGATGATCATTTTATAACTAAGGTTTTCAGATTAAATATCGAATGGTTAATATCAATTGTTGTTACCAATAAACATTGCCAATAGGGTCTATTATAATTCTTTTAACCCAACTCGATCATAGAAATTGCAATCCCTTTGATGCAGTCTTTTACCCTTTTAACTGTTTGAAAGAAAAGACAAAACTTGTAAAGATAACTTAAACTTTTAACTAATGATCCCAACTCGATCCTAGAAATTGCATTCTGTTATCCTTTTAGCGTTGAAAGTAAAAACCTCTATGTTGTTTTTACGTGGAATTTCATGTTTTTACAGCATCTGTTTTCCATTATGAAATATTCGACTTCTTGGAAACCCCACCGAATCTAAATGGTTAGTTGTACCTCTCTTGGCTATCGATTCCATAAAAGCGCCTATAAATACCACTTTGAAATCACTGGATATTGTGCTCCAAAGAAGAGGAAATGTTAATATTCGTGTCTCTGATGTTAAGTGCCTCATTGGTAGACATACACGAGTTCTCAGGCTCCTTTCATCTGAGAATGTCAACAGAGTGTGTAATCACAACCGTGTCTCTAATGCACGTTTGTTGTCTCTGCATGTAAAAAAAGTGCCTGACCATGGAAGTGCTTTCAATGCTATTTTCATTTTATAGAAACGTTTTTCTGTCCACGAAATTATATCCTAATGTAGTCGTGGAGTTCGATTTTTAAGTCTTACGAGGATTTTTTTTATTGGAGTATATATTTTACGTCTTGTAGAGGCTCATCGGTGATTGACTGAGGTAGTGATTGGTGTAGGTCATGCTTATACCTGTGCAGTTAGCAACAACATATACCGATAGGCAGCACACTGTAAGGGGGTCAGAATAAACTCCGAGCCAGAATTGACCCGGATCAAGGTCCCGCCTTAGGGCCTGACTCATTTCTGGATCAATTTGACTCAGAACCTGTGTCATAATGACCCAGAAATGTGTCAAACTGACGCATAGTCCGAGTTTAAATCCCCTTTTAACCACTTTCCTTGTCAACCTAACCTGGAAATGAGTCGGGCCCCCTGGGACCCAGAATCCGGGTCATTTCTCATCCGGGAGTTTTCAGGGTGTATCTTTTCCTGCGAGTATCAGATAATACCTGTAATGTTTTTTCAAAAAATGCTTTACAGTACAAAGGAATAAAAACAGGTTGACAAGTTTGTGGCGCTAATGCCCAGCAGTTGAATATAGTAATGCTGTTCGCTTTCACGTCATGGAATTATTGTTTTCACATACAAATCGCACTTTACAAACTATCACATTATAAAGCTACTTTCAAAACCTCGGACATGTTTTTATGCTTTACGAAGTTACCCGGAACTCTGAGCATAAAAACTGAAAATTCATTGCAAATCTTTCTGGAGCACTCTGCAACCCGCCAATATGTTTTTCATTACAACAAAAACAGTCGTGCGCTTCGAGCATGGTCGTTTACTCCTAAACGTTTGCGCTTTGAGCTGACACCAAACAATGTCAATTGGCAAACTTGCCTCTATATGCATCCTAAAGAAAATGTAAGTGGGTAGATTGGCTTCAATACAGCCCCAATGAAACTGCCCTCAGTGACGCTCCTGACACCCCCTTGCACTTTTCCATAATGATGAAGGCCCAGCTATCGGCTAAATCTACACGAAGTATTGTATAGGAAGTTGTGCTCATTGTGTGTCTATGAGCATGAAGTATAGGTAGATTTTTATCACCCGAACAAGCCCCCCAAACCTACTCTGTGCTTTCAAATCGAGATCGTAAAAATAACACTCCAAAAGACGTGCATGATCTACACCAAATATTAATGACCCCATCCATTGAAGCTTTCTATAACAAAATGTTGGGTTATGGGAAACAGGCGGCATGTTGCTGTATTCGTATTCATTTAAAGCACTATGATCATATTTATAGTGGGGCAGTATAAATGGGAATTATTTTGGAGGAATTGTACCTTTGATGACACAAGCATGGAAATTTAACACAGTCAGAGGATGTCATAATGAAAGATATTTGGATCTATAGGGCCTGGGCCATTACAATTTTCAAAATGACTGTCATTGTTTGTCAGCAAATCTGCCAAATATTTTGTTCATGTCATTATGCCTTCTCGGACTGTGTGCCAAATTCCACGCTTTGTAACATCAACGGTACAATCCCATCACCTGCCTACCGTACTATCACATAAGTTTTTTACAGGAAATTAAGATTGCTGCAGTCAATGCTGTATTATATGGTGGAATATAAGCAAGGCTGGAGCAATTTTGTATAATTAATTTTAGCCCAGCCTGTGAATGATAGAATACAGGTAACCAAACGATAATAGTGATCGCAGTTTGGACTCTTCAACCATCTGAAGACGTAGCAATCAAGCTTTCTGGGGGTGTACCGTTGCTACTCCTCGTTCGTGTGAACTAACTACGGTATACTTGTTAGGTTGAATTGGTTAGGCATGATCTGACTGTCGTTAGACATACGCGGGAAGAACTCAAACATGTTTCTTCTTGCATAATTTCCCTTCGGTGGAAACGTTCACTTGATTTGTGCAAACTTTCGCTAAATGCTTGTGGCCTGCAGCTTGTTCAATGCATATTGCACGGACTCGTATTGCTTTCAAGCAATCGACGCCACGTCAGTTCAGTGACAACGTGCAGTCTTTGTGTTTAAAGCCACTGGACACTATTGGTAATTGTCAAAGACCAGTCTTCTCACTTGGTGTATCTCAACATATGCACA
>JAUELU010000010.1:5611145-5627845 GCA_032357145.1 Evasterias troschelii
ACGCGGCCTACTTCTTTGGGAGACATTGTCTTTGCGGGTGTGGTGTCAAATACACGTTTGCTGCATAAATAGAAAGTGAAGAAAGGATCAGTCTATCAATTCACTTTAAACATTGCTAAATACATTTCGAGACATCTGGGCGATTTAACTCATACTTCTACCATTAGCCAAGGGCTAGCCAACCGGGGATCTCCCCCTCCCCCATTCAATAGTGTTAACACCTGAAACTCCATTAGGTGACATTAGATCTTTAGAAACTTCAAATCACATTTTCAAATGTTCAGTTGCGTATAGCCAGAATATTTCATGGGGGGGGGGGGGGGGCAAGCGGGGGTAAAAACATATTTTAAGGGCTTTTTAATGACGATAGAACCACTCATTTGTGCAGTTTGTCGATCTCGTTTGTTGGGATGGGGTGGGTAACGGTTTGTTTGTAGTCTTTTTGAGGGAGGAGCCTGCCCCACTGTCCCCCTCCCCGTTACGATATATAGTTAACTTGTTTAGCTAAACGCCAACGCAACAAAACAATACCTTCTGACAAATATTTCTGGTACATTATTTTGAGCAGTATACTTATAGGAATATAAATAGAGGACCAAGTGTCACTGCTCATTGGTTGACTACAGATCTAGTATAAGTGTGAACGTAACACCAAGTGTAATAAAATTATATTGGCAGGGTATACATAACACAAGCCTACATACTCACCAAGTGTAATGTAATTAATTGGTAATAAACAGGCCTACATAAAATAGCCTACTTTCGCAAATTAATACGCGTCATCTTGCTAAAGGGGCAGTGTTATTTCGAACACTCATTGCCGTATGCGACTCGACTCGGCACTCACTGTCACTCACTGTCAAGATGCGCATGCGTGGAGGTCAAGGGACGAGTTACTGACATAAACAAACTCTGCTACTTGAAAAAAATTGCCCATTACGGAAGTTTTTTATTTAATACTGGAGAGCTTACCCTTGATCTTGTTTCTTTTTCTCAGATGCCAGTTTGTCCATTTCTTTATCCAGCTCAAAATTGGACGAAAAGTATCCAATTGCTACCATCAATGACACAATCATACTCTTTGTATTGTTAACTGTGTTTACAGAGTTGACTAACTGTTGTATCCAGTCTTTCCCAAAACCCTAACTAAAGTCCGATGTTTCGGACAACCGTAGACACGTCTGTCTTGACGAAAACGCTCGCATTATTTGGTTGATACTTGCGTGATTTTTGTTGTTGTGTGAATTCTGTTTATGGATCTTCTCCGCGGGATGTTTACGCGCGCGTTTAAAAACGCGCTTACTAAAGACATGACGTCACACGCGTGTGTATCTGCTGCATGCCCAAAGTTTTCTCTACTTCCGGCTCCAAAGGTGATATACCGTAACCTCGTTCCAGGTGGTTTACTCGCCTTGCCATGTTTTTTTTTCTTTCCCAAAATGCCTTGCTCGCTCGTTAGCGGATAGCGGGCGATACGGCGCACTGCCCATAGTAACGAGGCTGGACATACCGGTATTACATGCTTGTGTCAGTAACCAAATCGCCCATTTTGTCGTTCTTTTGACATCAACTTTCATTTATTTTGAAAAGACTATGCCTTTGAAGAATGTATGTAACAGCCAAGTCCAATTAAACTTATCTTAATTCATGAATCATCAAGAAAATCCAGTTCAATGCAATTCCTAAGGGCTTTTATTCGGAGGAGCCAGTTTGTGTGAGGTGGGCGTGGCTTACAATGGAACTACGTCACACTTACAAACAGGATAGTCCCTATTCGACACGACTGTTTCGGCTGTGGCTAGACTCCATCTGCCTATTTTGTAGCTCCATACCAAAAGTGCACACGTTTTCAACTGACGTAGCCTATCAGCCAGAGCCAAAGTCGATGCCGACACACATAAAGCGTCTATTTTGACGTGATAACAAACACAAGGAAGGGCGAGACCCTTTTGGGAACTTAACGAATCTCTTGTAAAAATTGAAGAAACGAAGGAACAATAAAGATTTTTCTTTAGAGGCACTTGCAAGTTCGCCTGAAATCAATACTTTGAGCCACTCTTGGCAAGGGGCTACAAGATGAAAATAACTTGGGGAAGCTAAAGGTAGGAACTGTCATTCCTCTTAAAGCAGATTATAATAGAGGGAAACATGCACCAAGGTGTTCCAAATATAGATGCGGTACGTATAGACCAAAGTTGCGGGAATGGCTTTTTGTTGGCGAGAATTTGTAGGTCAGACAAACCAGAAAGCCTGAATTCACATAACACCCTGATAGGAGGTACCAGGTCGGACACGTGGCACATTTACTATGAAAATATCTTTAGAAAAGACCAAGGCTGGCTACAGACTTACGGTGTGGGAGAGATTGTAATGTTGATCCCAGCCCTTCACCAACATATTTTGCACTCTATCTATAACAAAGATAAATGAGAGGATGAAGCTGTGGCCTATATCTGCTTGAGAAAGACATATTTTTTAAAACTTTAAATTCAACATTTTATATAATTTTACCAGATTCATGGAGCGATCCCTGGATCCTAGTCTGGTATCCGTGGACGAAACTGTGGAAGTCTTCAAGTACGTCGTTAATAATCCAATTGGAGGATACCTCGCCTGGAACTTCTTCCGTCAACATTGGGACGTCCTGGTAGCGAGGTATGAAACAGATCTACCGGTTCCTTATGTTTGGCAATAATCTGTTTTTATTTTTTTTATTTTTACCGAGTCTCACTTTTTGTTTATCTTGTCATGACCTTGTCCGTTTGTTGTTGTTTTGCAGTTGTGTCCTGTTTTCTAGGGAAAGGTAGAAAATCTTTGCTTTACTTTGTTTCCTACATGTTGACACCATAAAATGTTTTGTATTTACAGTCAAGTGTACTCTTCGCGTAAAATTAATTATATTTTGCTTACTTACTGTAACATGTTATATTGATTTCTGCTACAAACTACTGTTTAAATATTTCCTGCTGCAAATTGTATTTACTGTCATTGAGGATGTAAATGTGAAATAAATGTTGGATTTAATTGAACATTCTAACTACATTACGAGGTGTTGGAGTTAACGTATCCACAGAACTTTCAGGGTTAATAACAAAATTGTAAAAAATAACCCGGTTCCTGGTCCCGGGGTGGCTTGACCCATCACTGAATCAGTGTGACCCTGAATTTGTGTCAAAGTTACCTACTTACAAGTGGGTCAAACTGACTAAAATTCCGAGCTAAAATTAACTAAAGTTAACCATTGTCCGGGACAGCCTGACCCAGAGACGGATCAGCCCCCTGGGAATCCGGGTCAAAACCGACCCGGGATTCTTTTTTAGTGTTTTTAGGTTCTGTCAAACTCCTTGAAGCACCGTGCCGAAAAAGCACGTCTTCAAAATTACTGACGGATCATTAGCCGACGCCATGGTTTCAAAAGCAGGGCCAAGACCTTTAGCTTGACAATTATTGACATTATATTTTGATGTGGTAAGAATAATATCTTGTGTTTTTTTCTTGATGTAGGTACGGCACCGGAATCTTCATGATGAACGATCTCATTGACACGGTCACCAAGTGGTTCAACACGGACTTCCATCTGAAAGAGGTCAGACACTCTCCAGACAGGCTCTTACTCCATAAAACTTTAATCTAAACATTCCTTATAGGAAAACTTTACCAGCCAAAATACGACGTGATGCGTAGTTTTGTGACTGGTTTCCTTGTTGTGTTTTGCATGTTAAATAGTTTTGTTAACAACATTTGCAAATTAGCCTTTCCCATGAAATGCTAACTATATCTTCACATTATTATGCGTGCAAAAACGTATGGTTTGCAAACGCCGTTGAGTCGTGCACCACTAGTCAGACGCACAACACTGGGTGTGTCACGCAATTATCAGCCCTGTACAAAAAGCGCGATGTTCCCTCATTGTTTGACAATAGCTTTAGTGCGCACGCGCTATGTGCAATTTACATATTTCACTGGAAAGGTCTATCTTGTTCACTTTGACACTTTTTGGAGTTTCCCTTGTGGTTTATTATTTGATATATGGTTATCTTTTGTTAGATCGTCTTTGCACCGTATCTTATTTGATCCGTTTATCATTTCACAGTTGCGAGAGTTTATTGCTAGTAAGGAGCTGTCTTTGATTGGCAAAGCAGGCATGAAGAACTTCCGTCAAGCCGAGGAGACTACGGCAGTCAACGTCCACTGGATGGAGACTAACTACGAAGATATCAAAAAGTGGTTGGAAGAAGCTGTATCCGGTGACTGATGTACTATGGGTAAAACAACAGAGCCCGCCAATGCATTGTGGGAGCTTAAACATATATATTTTATAGATTTACGTCATTTTTACGGAATCAATATCGTGGAAAATTAAAAGTTTTATTTTGTTTACTGGTTTTGTTTTTCATGTGATGATATGATTAAGTTATAGTTTAATGTTGCACTTCATTTTGCTATGTTCATGATCATGGCAAGTTCTATGGTTAACCAGTTTCATATTTGTGGTTCGTGGATGTATCCACAAAGCACTTTAGAGGAGCGAGGTCGTAGGGCAGCTTGACAACTTGATATCAGCTGTTCCTGATGACCGAAGTAAGGAGTTGAATAATTTGAGTATTTGTTTTTATGTTTATCAAGTATTTTGGCCTATGAATACTTTTAAGAAACATGATCTGGAACAAGATGATTGTTTTCACATAACCATTCACTATTGTGTAATAATGCTACTACAGTTCGGGAATTGATCAATTACCATAGTATTCCTTAATGGTTGTATAGTTTCTGATTTACTTAATCTTCTAGATTTGTTTGAAATGATCGGCAAAATTCAAGATTAAAAAAGAAATCCTGTTTAGTGTTTCCAATCCAAACGCTATGGATGTGTGATGCACGTCGTTGTGTTAATGCGGACCTTATGCACTGACGTTCTGGCGCCGCCATTTTAGATGTAAACAGATGGAACAATGGTTACGCTCATTAATACGCGCGGCGCAGTGAGATGGCCAATGAGCAATCATTTTTTGAACTTTCCTGAGGGCGCCCTACTCAAATGACGTCATGTACATTCAGATCTAGTGTCCTTATCTTTAACTTCTACCATTCAAATAATTGGCACAAGCTAAAGCTTGAGAGAAAAAAATAGTCGGGTTCCCCTTTGATGACGATCAAACTTGGCAAAGTCATACATGGAATAATACGGACGTAATTACGAACATAATATTGAGCTGCTGCAGTACTTTTTTTTTAAATACACAGATCTCATGTATTCAGATTTTTCACACCTTTACATTTTATTTATTGAGTATTAGTTGTGAATTTCTATTAAGTATCTAACATGGTTCCCCGATTGGTTTTATGTATGAAATTGTAAGTACATGTAGTATACGATTTTTACACTTGCCAGTTTGTGAAAATGTTAATATTAAAATGGTGAATTTTATAATGGTAAAATGAAACAACTACCCGTTATTGTAACCGTACTTATACATTATAACAGTCAAAGATGAGTAATTAGAAATTTTCTTTATAACATTTTGACGTTTGTGGCTGTAGGTAAACGTGTATCATTGGAAGTTGTTGAATGACGAAATGTTTCTTAACGAAACGAAAGTTTGATTTTTTAGCGATACTTTACGTGTAGTAGTTTTTTATATTAATTTAATTTATTGTTGGTGTCAAGGTAAACGTACCATTAAGTTATGATAGTTGTTGAGTTTTTGAAACCAGAATATCACTCCGCATTGCTATAAGTGTTCAATAGTCACGGCATACAACAATTCTTTCCAAATGTTATCAAGTGAAGTAACCGAACTGTTTAGGACAACAGATAATTGTGAATGTCTTGTGAGAATGTCGTTGCTATATTTGAGATTTTCAAAGTATAATGTGGCTTTCCGTGTAAAGCTCTGATTGATTTGCTTCGAAGCAAGTTTTTAGAATCGATTTAAGACTTCTTATATAACAGCCAGATTAAGTCTTAGAATATTTTTAAAAGATCGACCAGTATTTCTATATAGAGTCAAACTTATCGTGGTAATGTTTAACTATAAAAATGAGTATAAACGTTTAATAGTAACCATGTATAATAGTATAGTTTTCTATTATAATATTCTATATTGTTAAGGTGGAAATAGACAATCGGAACGAGCTTTTAAAAGGTAGAATTTGTAACGATATGGGGCGCTCTGTAGTAGCGTGTTCAGATCTTTTTGATGGTGGAGGTATTTATTTGGAATGGATTTTGACGAATTGTAACGTATGACAGATGTTAGGTAGATAATTAAAGGGAGACTTTGAAACGTTGGGTGGCAGCATACTTATTGTGAAAACTTGCTTATACCCAAGATAATATTACTATTTAAGGCCAATGTAGCACCAATGAAACGGTTTTGTTGAGCCATTTGTCGATCACCATTATTGGCCAAATGTAGTTATCGGCGTCACGTTGGGTCAACGTTGTCCAACTTTGGCACAGCATCAGCCCCATGACTGTAACATTAATGTGAGGTCACTGTAGAGCCAATGGAGGCGTTTGGCTCATTGGGGTTAAGTTGGGTCAATGTTAAAGTTGGGTCATTCCTATTGTACAGCATGTCCTATACCTACGGCCAAGGTTCCATAGACTTTGCATTCATGATTTACATCTTTCTAAACGAAAACTGTTTACTTTTGAAATCACATGTGAAATTATACAAATGTTTGTTTGTACTTTTGATTCACATATTTTCTCACAGACGATTATGTACACAAAAGTACAAAAGCTTGCCTGTGTAACTAAATTCAACCAAATTGCTATGTTATTATATACATTTTTTAATTTTTTACATACTTCTAAGCGGAACCGCGTCTAACAAATTTTCATTTATGTTAACATAAGCCCAATGTTGGCTCAACATTATCGTGACCGGCTATAATACTATAACTGAGACTGAGTTCTTCTATAATTACTTGTATTTCATTGCTCCACCTTAACTTAACGCTAACAAGTAATAGCAATAATTCTGACCATTACACCTGTTATGTAACAAGCAAACTATTGTTTCTAAATACGGTTCTATTCAGCCCATAGGCTTAACCATTGTTTGGACATTGCCTCAGGCGCATGATGTCACATTATGATTCTTGCTAAAAAATGGTTGCAATGTTTAAGAGTCCTGAAGAAATAAATATATATATTGGCTTAAAACCATAACCATTATTGTTATGACCAACATGATTGCCGACCATGTCCCAACATCAAGCAATAACACAAAGCCAATACTATCGAAAGTTCCTACTGCCTTATCATCTTTTGTCGACGTAATGCCATCATCGAGACCGCAAAACGAAAGCCATACCAACATAACACCATGTTTTTCATATATGTCAACATTAATTCGGCAGCTGACAATTGTGGTTATGTCGAACTAGGGCCATTATTAGTTCTTGGTTGGATCCGAAACCAAACACAATGCCGATATTGCTTTCCCACTAGAAACAAATGAATAATTCTGGTTTTACTACTATTTGATACAGGTAAAGTGACCCATGAAACCATTAGCTTCTTCCATTTTTTTATAAGGTGAATTTCTGTTGCCGTGCGTTGCTCAATAATGGGGTTTAATTGTTTATTCTGTTTAACTGTTAGCTATCAAAAAAAACATCCAAACCAGCTGTTCGAAATATTTAAACATGAAGGTCTAAATACGACGTTACGATGTGATGGTAAAACATGTTATTATAAAAAAAATATGTCAATCAAACTACATGTTAACTACATTTTCGTAGCGTGATGGTAAAAAACAAAGATACTACGTTGGGATGAAGCTAAAATGGGCCATGTGATGGTAACACTCATCGAGTGGCTATTTTATTTATGAAAAACACTATAGACAATTAAATTGTGAGCTAAAATTGTTTGTGATGTCAACAAATTATAATAGTAATTGTTAGCTAATAAATGACAATTAAAACCATCCCAAACAGTTGTTTGAACTATATTCATATGCTAGTCTAAACATGAACAATTCTCAGACACAAACCAATACTTGAATTCTACTACAATTGTTACTATTTAATGCCAAAAAACAACGCGATTACAACGTGATCACCTCAACTAACGTTTTAATGTTGCCAAAACAACCTACAGGACAAAGTGACTGCCACAACGCAAATACCATGTTTGATAATACCGAAATACAACCAACGTAATTTAAATGTTACGTTTTAAGAGCACCAAAATACAACCTGCAATCAACGTGCTCGTCAAAAAATAATTACTGTGTTTTAATGAGACAACAAAAATAGCTGTCCACAACGTTGTTCCCTCAACCTCAATCTATAGCATAGTTTTTAATAATACAAAAGTACGATGCTGTGAAAACATTACGTATAAAACTGTTGTGATAATGCTATTCACCTGGAGCTGACACTGCCCCTATGTCTGCCAACATTGGTCCTGCATCGCTACCAACACAATGCCAATATTGTTTTTCACTAACTATCGACGTTGGCTCCCATTAATTGCCAGCGCAAAACCATTGTGATAATGCCCGACCTAGAGCTAATATTGGTCCTACGTCAGCTACCAACACAGTGCCGATATTGACGTAAAACCACTGATATACTTTTGACTTAGAGCCAACATTGGTGCGCCCATTGTTGGGACCAAACATAACGCCAACGCCGGTCGTAGTGATGTATCGCCAACGTTGGGGGCCAACGTTAAAAGCTGACACAATACCAATACGGTTTTATTACACCAACTCGCCCGATCCAAGGCAACGTGTCCCTTTAAGAAGGGATTTTTTTACCTCGGGTTTTGCGTAATTCTTACTCTTTTCTGGAGGGTCATAACTGACCCGAAATTGATGTTTGAGAGCTTGATGTACCCTGCTGCATCAAGTCTAAACTTTTTGTAAATAGACATTGATAAATTAGTCGATAGTGTTGATTCTTGAATGGACCAAATTTGTCAAGTATACCATTTTATTTGGTGTACTTAATAAACCTTAATTATAAACATGGGAATTATGAGGAGTTCCATCAGTTCTAAATGATTCCTGATTTAGAAGAAACAAGTTGTATGGTTTATCAATGCATTTTTTATTTTTGTGGCGTTTTGTATGTGTATTTTGTCAGCGATGGAAGTAGATGATGCAATTGTAACTAAACTTTGATAAATTTCAAAATAAAAATAAAACCGTTTTGTGTGCGTGTTTGTGGTGAATGGGAGGGGGGGGCAGACATTATTGATGCTTTCCTTTTCTTATAGCCTCATCTGAATCTAGTAAATTCTGGTACCGCTAGGGCTGTTTGCTTCAGCGGCAGTGTTGAAGATTTGGTTTCAGGTTTTCAGACCATAGCCACTCAAGCCATTATTCGGACATGGTCCTACGTCTACAGAGAGTTATTGTTTCGAGCGGGCGTCTGACACCCATGTATCAACAGTATTGTGTTCAAAATGCACCATTCTATCACGACCCAAACCTCATTAAATGTCTCATATCATTGAATCCTTATTATATGTCATGACTTCTCCCCATTCTTGTTCTCCCTGATGTAAGACCACACGTGCACTAACTTGAAAGAACCACAACACACTTTGTAAAATGAAAACTTTTTGAATAATGTGAACCCAAAAGTAGTGATAAGATTGAAAGTGTAGAGCATTTGAAACAAGCTTTTGAAACAAACCTCCAACTATAAATTTAGAAGATAACTTCTTGGGTTAAATAATTGTACATGCTTGTTTACGACCAAGTATTTATAATCGATGGCACAAAGCCTGTAATTTGAAAGAACAAAAGCACACTTTGTAATTTGATAATTTTAAATATAATGTGTACACAAGTAAATAGAAATAAAAGTGTTGAACAGTCTTTTGGGGTCATGTTTTCTTTATTTGACACTTCTTTCATCTTTGATTTTGGAAGGAAATGTCAATTTACTACGAATCCATCCACAAATGTCATCTGTTAAAACAACGACCAACTCTTGAGGTTGCCAATAACAGGTTGTAAAAAGGAAAACACTAACAGTGGAATTTAGAACGAAGATGGCAGTTTTTGGTGTATTTTCATTTATAATTTTCTTTAGCTTGCGCCATCTTTACGAGCAAGTTGAGTTTTTGCTTTGGAGCCACTCGTAAAGCGTTCTAATCTTTCTACACAGCCAGTTGGTTTACCAGCCTCGTTCCCAAATCCAGTGGTGTGCGATCTCGTCGCGCCATTTTTCTCAGGCCGTATCCGAATTGGCGGCTACGGCGGTTGCTAAGGGTGTTGTTAAGGACGTCCTATACTTCAGGGCATGATCACGCGGAAATCTAGTCGTAGCCGTAGCTGTAGCCGGTTTAATTAGGACACGGCCTCAGTTTACTAGATCGAGGTACCGATATACGGCAAGCTGCCTATGGTTTCGAGGCTGGTGGTTCACCAACCAATTGGCAGGACTTTGATACAACTCCCGCGTAGTGGTGCGTTTCGCGGCTGTAACCAATAACTGTTTTGGTCATTGGCAAGTGATTAATCAATGGCCAAGTCAACCGAAACAGTTATAAGATACGACCACGAAAAGACCAAGGGCATAATTGTGATTAAAAATAAATAGAAAGAAAAACAAAATGTTAAAAACATTGCACATTTTAGAGACGGGCGACTTTACACTGCGTGACGCCAAGGAATCAATCTAAACCGTACAGTCTTTATCACAACCTAGGACTTAAGTCTCATAATTAGATCAGTATTGGGGAGTACGTCAACTGATTACCCAAGACCCCTTGTAGCTAAACTAGATGTTTGTTGTTTCCACGGCCAAAGAGTTTGAAAAACAGTTTTAAATTTAGGCATTTTAAACAAGATAAATAATTCCAACTGAAATTAAAGCGCGAATAACATTTTGAAAAAGTAAATAAAGCCATTGTTATCATAATAATTAAACTGCCTGACCGAGAAGTTGAATGAATATTGGTGTACAAGACTACACAAAACTTTTATAACAGATTAACTTTTGATATTTTACGAAACTCTCACTGACCCAGGGTTATTATTTAGAGGGCAACAGCCAAAGCACTTGTTACCAGTATTTTGTTCGTTGAAAAAAAAAACGCCAATATATTTTGACTATTATAATTATATTCTTCTGATGTGTGTGTGTGTGAGTAGGTAACCACATTCAAACCGGGGACCTATAACAAAAGAGGACAATAGGTCCACGGTTGCTATCACAAAGGAAAGCATTGTGGTCCACGGTTGCTATCACAAAGAGTTCCACGATTGCAGGCTGTTACACACTTGTGTGTGTGGGTGTGTGTGTGGTATTTTAGTTTTTTTTATATGTATATATTTGTTCTGTTGTCCGCTGTCAAGCTTTATTAGGAATTTATTTAAATAGTCTTTCGTCTTTCAAAGGAAAAACGGCCGCTGTAACTTTAAGCGAAAATATATAGGTAGAGATATTCTAGATCTCTGGGGTACCGTACAGGTGCAAGGAAATGCTGTTTTGAATACAAGACGGAACAGGTGCTGGGTACAAGGCCGAAGAAAATTTGCAAACAGGAGGGGCATCCATACAATTGTTGGTAGTTTTAAGTGAAATATAGTGACCTTAACCTTTATAGCTGTTGAGGAATTGTTTTTTTAAATATCTATAAATAACGAGAAAAACTCTGCTAGGGTCAAAACGTCAGGCCACTAACTAATTTGTGCATCTATAAATAACAAGAGTTTTCACCAATTTGCCTCGATTATAATTTGGGCTCAAGGTGATCAACACAATATTGGACACTTTTCCATAGTGATGAAAGATGTAAAAGATGGATGACAATCTAAAAACTTACGGGTCCGAATTGACCCATATCCGGGTCTGTTGATTCTGACATGTTATTGGATCAGTATGACCCAAAATCTGTGTCATAATTATCCCAAATGGGTCAGGCTGGCTTTAAGAATGTACAGTTTTGCTAGTTTGGAATAGCTGTGAACACTCTATTTTGCAGACGAACGATAGTGATGATTCGTATGTGGATTCGATCTCGAGGTTCGATGACTGAAATATAAGCCTGGCTGGCAGAACGACCGTGAATATCGACTGCATATCAATTAACTGGAAGATCGATGTAAGAAAAGTTTTTGCTTGCGTGCATTCTTGATACACATTGAATTGGAACATCCAACTCCAAATAAAATCAAATTGGAAACTGTCATGGATTTAATTTGGTTATAAAAGACTTGTCCAAGTCAACCACTCGACTAGAGGGTTGAGAAACAAAATTAACACGGAGGAGGACTGTGTCAGCTCTCTATATTGAAGAGATTATAGATACTGTTTAAAACATCTCTTTGAAAACAAAAATGTCAGTTATTTGAGGCACAGTGCGCGAGAACAATCTCCTGCATGACGTTGAGAAACAGCAGTTTTAGTCTGAAACACCTGTTCTCTATCAAGTATTGTAACTGACGATCGTGTGCGAGCTCAGATGACAATTGATTCCTGATTGCTGATTCCTCTGTCCATGACATGAATATTGGCAGGGGAAAACGACATATCGAGGCCTGTTTTTCCACACCCAGCTTCGTTTTACTCGCCCCTGGAGGGTTAAATAGCTGTCAATAGGAATTTACCACGTGCGGTGACCAAGTAAAACCTCCATGAATTATGGGCTAGACAGCTTCACGGAACCCAGCGACAATATTGCATGTGACACCTCACAGCGGTACCCTGAAGACCCACTGCTGTAGATCTCGGCATACGTTCGGACTTCAGCCGGGGTAAATAGGCCTAAGGTACGGGTTGATGTTTCAGGTTTTGCTGGTTCCGAGTCTTGATCATGCTCCAGGTCCCAACGGTGAGTGTAGTACTAGTATGCTTAATTAGATAGCTATAATGTCAATGTAATTACTATAATTACAACGTGTGGGTTCAGTCATCGTATCTACTCGAGTGCCACAATTACAGGAAAATAGTTGCTCAACATGTGGGTTGGCGAGAATGTGGAGTTCCAATCGACCGTGCAATTTCTGGCAAGTAGAACAACACCATTAGTGGCATTAACACACTCTTGGTAGACTTTAAACCCCCACTAGAATCAATCAATTATTTAATCCATTCGCGGGAGAGGAGGGGGGGGGGTGGCCAGCTTATTACCTCTTGTAAAGTTACAAAATATTGTGTTCTAACTTTTCTTGTATTGAGTCACAGTAGGCCTACGTGTGAAAACTAAGTTTCGTAAGACACACGAATACTGGTATGACCTTATTCCACCATATTAAAAGGGTCTTTTGGGTAAGTATATGATATTGTTTGCAGTTTGTCTTTATGAACACATATAGTTCAAGACCAACAACTGTAGCAATGTATATTTCAAAATGAAATTCTACGTCATAACGGATCAAGAAACGATAGAAAGTTAAGTTGTGTGAAATCAATTTCGTAGAAGGAGCCTTCAAGTTTAGCCTTGCGTGTCCCATACTGCGAGTACAGATTTCACGTCACGCTGATCTCATTTCTGTTGAGGCGTCCCGTGCCGGGGGTAAAATAGCCATTTAACCGTGAGGGACAGTGGCTATGACTCCTGGCTTTGCCTAACAGCCGTAGCCAAATGTTTCTGTCACGGCCTTGTGTTAACATTATCTTTTGATCCAGCATTTGGTTTGATTCCGGTACCTGATAAACATGGGGACTTGTGTAGTCGGCAAACGATCGGCAGCGGTCTTGGTTATCACGATTCTGGTCGTCATATCCGTGATTGGGCTACTACTTGGGCTGCTCCCACAACGTGACGGGTGAGTTTATGTTCCACGTGTACGGTTAGAAAAACATCAGCCTATTTTCCATTCTAACCTCGGTTTCGAAGTTGACTATTTGCTGTAAATAAACATTGCCCAATCTAACCAATAACTAAATCTGTATTTAATAATATTTAGGCTGAATTTTGGATTGAAAAAAAACCCAAAACAAAACAGAAAATTGAACCTGTCTTCGGGAAATCTGTCTTGTGGAAATCTGTACCCGGCGATTTTGTGTGTTCCCCCCCCCCCCCCCAATGGGAAATTAACATCGGGGATGATTCAAAGGAGGGCGCTATCATAAGAAGTTTGGCACAGTTCAAGGTTTGTGTGTGTTTGTTTTTTTTTTTTTTTTTTTTTTTTTGGGGGGGGGGGGGCAGAAACGCCGGGGGGGACCACATTATCCTGCCAAACCCGCGCTCTACGAATTATTTATTATTTTAAGCTATCTAGCAGCATCGTTGGTGGTCTCCCTTTGTTGACAATATTTTTTTTTACAATTTTGGTAGGTTGCAGGTCAAATCTCGTTCTATTCAATTTGTTTTCTTTTTTTACCTGGAAAATTGTATTAAAATTTACCAAGTCTTAATTTCCTTGTCATTTATTACTGTAAAGATTGTTTGAATGAAATTTTCAATCTCTCCAGGAATAAAGTCACAGCAAGGTCGGAGGTGATAAAGCCATGGGAGACAACGCGCCTCCCAAGGACTCTCTCCCCAGTCTCTTACAACCTCCTAGTCAGAACAGACTTGACCAATTTCGTCTTCAGTGGTTCCGTGACGATTCTGATTGAATGTCTGGAACCAACGGAACTCATTCTGATCCACGGTAAGAACCTAACCATCGGTGAAGGGCGAACAAAACTGAAGCGAGATGGAGGCGGAACGGCACCGGAACTATTGAAGGAACCGTGGATTTACGAGGATAATCAATTTATAGTGATTGAGCTTGACGGAATTCTAAAGAAAGGAGATAAGTATAAATTATCAATGGAGTTCCGGGGAACTCTGCTAGATGACCTTCTTGGGTATTACAGGATGTCTTACACAACAGCAGCTGGTGAGAAAAGGTGAGATATTATGCGAATTTGTGAAAGTTGTGTTCCAATTCAGATGTTTTTGTCAAAACAACTTTTTTCGTTCGTCCCCTTTAGGTTGGTTAATAAATTGTTTGTTTGTTTGCTAGTTTAAAGCTTTTTTAAAAGTATATCCCTCGGTTTTTTGCAATTAATAGGTTTATTGCAAGCACATTTTTTGAGCCAACCAACGCCCGTAAAGCTTTCCCGTGTTTCGACGAGCCGGCCATGAAAGCAACATTCACCATCATCCTGGAGTACCAACAAGGTTACCACGCCCTTTCCAACTCACCAAAAAGAGCAAAGGTGAAGAGTCTCCGTGACGGGTGGATCAGAGAAAAGTTTGGTGAAACCGTCAAAATGTCTACGTATCTCGTGTGTTACGTCATCAGTGATTTCAAGGCCAAGTTCAAAACCACGTCAAACGGTGTGTTGGTAAGAATATAGGCTACTCGTATTTTTATCTGTTTTTTCTTCTTCATTTTTTATATTATTTGATAATCTGCAGATGATATTAAAAGCCTATGATTTATTTGAATGCCAATGGATAACAAAATGTTTTGTTTTTTTATGTCTTCATGCCGCATTGGACCTGTCATTAGCCCCCCCCCCCTTCCCCTAAAACTATATGCATATACTATGCAGGTTTTCCATAAATTCAAACATTGAAAATAACAAACCTCACAGAAAACAAATGTGAACAAATACCACAGCGAAGCTTGAAGATAGTGTCATACTTCGATAAATACCTTGAACAAGTTGTATAATTTCTATCCGAAATCTTCCTTGTTGTAAAGATGATAATTGTAGTAAGCATCCTGAGAAATCAATCAAAGTAAACTAAAGTAAAGTAAACTAAACTAAACGAACTATGAACTATAAAACTAGACAACAAATTGCGGTGTACACAAATCAAATTTCTAAAACTGGAACGGCTACTTTCAACTGATGATTTTCATTGTCTCGTTACACCTGAAAACATCTCACTGTCCCCCAAATATTTTATTTTTACATGTTTGATTACTTTTGATGTATTTCCTGGTTTCAAATATTCCCAAAGGGATTATTTATACCCGAAGCAACATTTTTACCACATGTTGTTAACCAGAGCTTGGGAGTAAACAAATTTGTCGGGCAATGGTTCGGAAGAGTGGGTTCAAGTAATTATGGTCAAGAGATCGTCTTGACATTTAATGAACTTCCTAATTATGTGATACGAAGTGAAGTGACTGTGTTTTTCTCTTATATCGGTTCTTCAGTTCCGTGTTTGGGCCCAGGAAGATTTCATCAACCAAACAGACTATGCATTGGAGAAGGGAGTCGCCATACTGGATTACTTTGACAACTTGTTTCGGGAAGAAGGCAGATACCCAATGGCTAAAATGGGTAAATAGAGCAAGGTTCTTATCTCATATTGATATGTTAAATCTGCAAAGTGTTGATCTCGTGGTTAGCATTTAAATCAATCAACAAACCTTTTTATACCAAGACTTAAGCAGAATGGTTTCATAGATAAAAGGAATTGTAGCCGAACTCCTACCAAGAGGCTTGGTTTCATAAAGAGCTTAAATTGATTCTAGCTGCAAATTACTATTGATTACTGTGATATCACAATAACATTCACTATAATATTTCCAACTCATCTTAAGCCCAGTCCTGTACAAAAGACATGACCTATCAAATAAAGTATCCCTAATTTCATAACAATAATAATACGTACATTAATTAAACTTGGAAGGCACACTCATGTGCAACTGAGTATTTTATGTGCTGGTGCGGGCGCCCCTTCTTCGTTCAAGCCAGAGCTGTGTATTGAGAGAGTTGCGACATGGAGGGACCAGTTTTCTTTGGTCACGTGGTTGCTGGACGCCATG
>JAUELU010000010.1:5699983-5711099 GCA_032357145.1 Evasterias troschelii
TGAGCTTAAACTTTCACAGGTTTGTAGTTTCATGTTTATGTTGGGATACACCAAGTGAGGATACTGGTCTTTGAAATATACCAAAAGTATAAACTCCCTTTCTAACCATGTTATGTTTACTTTCAGGGTTTTTGGTATTTTGAGTGAATACTTGTTTTCCCCGTTTCTGTTTTGCGTGTCTATCATACGCAAAAGCCATATACAAACATGATGGCATTCTTGCGTACAAATACCAAAACAAAGTCACATGTACAAGGTCTATACCATTTCATTTTATTCAACAAACTAAAAACCTTCACAGAAGGAAATAATTAGTCTTTCAACTTTGACCTCTTGGTTAGCCTTTACCTTTTTTTAAAGAGTGTGTAAAACACTGGTAAGATTGAATATATAAATGTTCACAAATTTGCACATACATTTAACTTACAAGGTATAAAGATGGTCATGGTGGAAAACTTCCCTTGAAATAGTTTTGCTTAAAATGCCACAGTTTTTAGGAAATGAGTAAAGCAAAAGCCTTTATCCTGCAGGATAAAAACCGATGTTTGGCAATTACCAATGTTGTACACACCCTTTTAAAATTGAACTCTTTTATTTGATCAATATATTAATATACAGTTAGCTTGTGCATCTGCACCCATACAACATTCTTCTTTGCTAAATAAACTAAATGTACAAATTCAAAATTATACAAAAAATTAAACCTTTGGCATTATTCTCCGTTTTTCAGTAACACAGATTTGTCAGCATTAGTCTCGACCCAAGACGTCAGTATCACTAAAGTCTTGGGATTCCTGCATCCAATGGTTTAAATACACTCCTTTCTTTTCGCCCCAGCCTTTCCTGGGGACCATTTAGCGATGACGTTATCTGAATTTGCAGTATTTTGGACCGTATGAGGGCGTATGAGAACTAGATTTAGGCAATGCAAAACAAGTCTTCAATACCAGAGAAAAAACTTAGTCTTGATTGTGTACATGTACATGTGTTTCCGTCCACGTGTGCTGTATGGCTATAAACACATCCTACCAGACAGTGTATTGTGATGGTATGATCCATTCAAACTTGACTGAGGTCAAGTTCATTGCAGGATGGACATTCTGTCATCTGTTTATACAGAAATCAACTCATTCCTTGCTGTACAGTACTTATGCTTGAATACCTGCTATAAAATGGAACAGGTCTTGGATTTGTTCTGATTTGTTGGCGTTTCTTCACTGGACACACTGCTTGAGGACTTTTCCACTTTGCCTGCAGGGGTTTTCTTCTTCCAAAACTGCCAGCCCTGAATAAAGAGGAATTGTATTTACATTAGATATGGAAGCAAACATTATACAAATTAAAGGTCCACTGAGAAACCCTCCTGATTTCTTTCTTACCTTGGGCTCGTCGGTTGCTTTTCCGTCATCCCCATCTTGGGTCCCCTTACTGCCCTCTTCTTTAATCTCATCCTCTTCATCTTCTTCTGTCTTCTTTGTCTTCTTCCCTTTCTGCTTCTTGTCGTCCGCCTCGCCCTCTTCACTTACATCATCTTCATCTTCCTTGGACGTTTTCTTGGAAGACTTCTCTGTTTTTCCCTTTGCCTTCTGATCTTCTTGGTGGACAAAAAACAAGTAAAACATCCAAGATTTAATGTAACTAAAATTTTGTCAATTTGACCACTGCACTTCAAAAACTCTTATAATCAAACAATTAAAATACAAAGTTTTTATAAAGCGCTTTATCACACTATGACACCCATTAATGTAGCACCTTGTAAGGTCTCGCAAGGTGTTGCCATGCACTCTGCAGCCAACCACGCCAGAAACACTGGGGGCAAAAACTGTCTCCACTGATAAGTGTATTGGGGTCTTTGACGTACATTACACAACACACGGGACCTATGGCTTTAGGCATGTTAGGTCTCATCCGAAGGACAAAGAAATTACATGTATACAGTTCAGTGTCTTGCCCAAGGACACAAGTGCCATGACTGCAAACTGAACTCACACTCGGAAACACCATAACTTGAGTCTGGTGCACAAGTATAGACCGCTCTGCCCTGACACTTTATAATAACTTAATGTATTATCATGTACATTCTAAGGACCACAACAGAAATCCCATAAATTTGGTGTGTTAACCATGGCATTTCTAGTTTTGTCTTTTACCCATTGTTTTACATGTAATTTCTTGTGTATTTAGTTATAAATAACCCAAATTGAAGAACAATATTGTACAATCAAGACATGTATACTTAGTTAAAAATTAAGCTTGGTCTTATTTGAGTAACTTTCCTTGACTACTGTTGAAAGAAACTTTACACCACAATTTATAAGCAGTCAGACCTGTAAATAATTTAGCAAGATACCTTCATTTTCCTCATCATCTTCTTCATCATCATCATCATCATCATCATACTCATCCCCTTCTTCGACATCTTCATCATCGTCTTCATCCTCAGATGCTTGGGTCTTCTTTTTACTGTTTTCTGGTGTGATTATCTCCTTGTTGGATTTTGTTGATTTTGTCTGGTTTTCTCTCGTCTTGTCATGACCATCGGAGCTCTTAATAGTGCGACTGTTACTCTTCTTAGCTGCAGGGTGAAAGAGCAATTCAAAAGAAGATAAAACAGTGGGAATAACCTCATTTTAACATCACTGAAGTAGAATTTCAACAACTGAAATTGTTTGATCAAGTAAAATGTTTGTGGGGCTTGAATTGAAACCGACCTCTGGACATTGGCCACAGTAGGTGGTCAAGTTTAGACATCTGCTTTAGAACACAGAGGGGGGAGGGGGAGTCATAGGATCTAATACCACCAGTAGCCTGTGCATTTTTCTTTGAAATGTTGAACTCTGAAAGCACCAGAGTACACACTGCTTACCACACATCGGTAAAACTAGAATCAATTTCTTAAGATCTGGGGTGAGCGGTCATTGCCGACAAAACGGTCTGAAACAAAGATGTACTTTTTAGAAGGTATGCAGACACAATGTATTTCAACCTTTTGGTAACACACAGAGTTATAGATTTAAAGGAGAGGTATCCACAGCACTAGAGAAGTAGATCAAGGAGTAGAATTTCTTTATATCTGAACAAATTAACAGCTACTTCTTTCACCATGCAGACCCCCAAAAAGTCTGAATTCAGCTAAAAGTCCCAAATTTCTCATCCCTGACAGATATACTTGAACAAAACATAAGAATACTTACTCTCTGTTTTCTTGACTGGTACCTCATCTGGCTCATCATCATCCTCATCTTCGTCCTCATCTTCATCGTCTTCGTCGTCTTCCTCATCATCATCATCTTCATCATCTTCATCTTCATCTTCATCATCTAAGACTGTCTTCACTTGAGCCTTTGACCGCGGCGCTGGGACGGGTCTTGACGGCTGTGATTATAATAATATCAATTTAATTTATATAAAGCCTTTGCGAAAGGATTCAAAGCACTGCTGTGACACTGCCAGGTATGCTGTTTTCAAATGAAACCTTTTTTATAGCACCTTGCAAGGGTTTACAATGCACTGTGGCGCAATCTGGAATGGGTTTGTTAGTGTGCATTACACAACACAAGGGACCTACGGCTTTACGTCCAATCCAAAGGATGAAGCAACAAAGGTTAAGTGTCTTGCTTAAGGACACACATTCTATTTTTTACATCCCTGTGGAGACATCTTTCATTCTTTTCTTTGTCCCTGTACTTAAGAACCTCCCATAGACGCTGTACACAACATTCCTCGAAATTCAAAATTCTCCAATGGAGACCTTTTGTGTTCACTTTTCTGTTTTGTTTCAGTCTCCATAAAGTTGTGAATATAAAATCACAACTGTCAAGACTGGGACCGGAACTCACACTCTACTGAGTTTGGTGCGCTAAACCATAAGAATGGCTAGACGGTTCAGCCACGACACGGCACAGTGGAACATGAAGGATAATAGACCCTTCCCATGAAATATGCTAATTACATTCACGCAAGCATACAGACCCTGCTGGTTGGCAAACGCCATAGAGTTGTGCACTAAGCTGACGCACAAGCGCGTCTGCCTCACGCCACCATCAGCCCCACACATAAAGGAGCAATGTTCTATAATTTTGCCAACCAGCTGTGTAAGTGCGCACGCGTGATGTGCAATTTAAATATTTCATGGGAAGGGTCTATTATGTCACATGATTTACCTTCACACTAGAGCTTTAACACAAGTAGAACTGTTTGAGCATTTGTTGCTGTTAGTGTAAAAGCTGTTAGCTCATTCTCACTATATGTAGACTATGGTCAGATGAACAGGGTTAACATTTGGTTAATAACTCACGTGTCAAAGAAAAAGCACAAACATGGTGTACAGTGAATTCTTGCCGGCATTTCCGTTACAATTATTTGTTATGTTACAACCCTCTTACGCTTTCCAGTAAGTTGACCAGGTATTTGAAACCATCCAACTGTATTGTGTGGCTTAACCACGCAATGTATAATATTGACTACTTCCAGTGCTATGGTTAGGAATTTCGACTCCCGAGGTGATCCCCGGAGTGTTCTACTTTTCCTCAGCTTCGCCAAGATAAATAGAATGCCCCAGCAATCACTGTGAGTGTGCCTACTCAATTTCTCACACAACATCAAAAATCCAAACTAATTGTAAGAACTAAATTAATTTTGAGAACCTTTGTTGTCTTTCCTTTGTCAAGTCAAGTCAAGTCAAGTCAATAATACCAGAGTAAATTGTAGCAACGATATCTTCAAAGGAAAACGATTACTCAAGAAGCTTCACAAAGTTTCAAAAAATAATATTGCAGGTGGGCATGGAAAAATACAGACGTGAAGTGGTTAAATCAAACAATGCCAATTTCAAATTACATTAGATTTGTGTGTTAGCTCACCAGGAAAAATGTTGACTGGGCATGTTAGGTGTACAGAGCACATCGTTTCTAAATCACAACTTCATTTGATAAGAAGCCGAGTGACTGCCGTGCAATAGATCAAGAAATCAGGAGACTACCTGGTCCAGATAAGGATTTCTCCTGCTATTTATTTACTACTGCGGAGTAGATCGGGAACACTAGGAGACTACCTATATGTAGGTCTGACAAAGATTTCCCAATCTACTCAACGGCAATCGATTAACAGCAGAAACAATTATTATCAGAAGACACATTCTATTTTTGTACATCCCTGTGGAGCATTCTTTTTTTATTTCCTATACCCCTGTACTTAAGATCCTCCCATATACTTTGTACAAACAATTTCTTGTGAGCACCCCAGTCTTTAGAGTCTCCATAGCAACCCTTTATTTTCCCTTTTAAGTTTTGTCCTCGGTCTCCATAAGGTAGTGAATATTAAAACAATTGTACACACTGCTATTTATGCACTGCCAGGGAGTAGTCTGGGAAAGCTGGGAGACTACCTAGCTCTGATCAAACTTCCCATTTACGCCGTGGCAGTAGATAAAAAGTAGGACAAGTTCTTGCAAGGTAGCTATTATCACATGGTGCTACCGCAAACCAAATATTTTAGTCATTCAGATGTTAGTTCATCACACACCAGTGAGGCACATTGGTTTACTCTACCTCAAGTAGTGCATCAAAGCGGTTTGTTCTTTTGACTGATGGCTTTACTGGCAAATCCTCATCGCTATCATCGTCATCATCATCTTCATCTTCATCTTCTTCAGAATCAGCTCCTGAATCATGACTTTCTGGTTTCTTTGCCATATTTAAAGGAGCTAATTTGGTATTTATTACGCCCTTATTTGATACAGTGTCTGTAGATTTGAGGTCAGAGACCATCATACCCTCCTGTAGAAAGATGTGGGCATTGGTCATTATTATCTTGATAGAATGGATGGGTTCCAACATAAACAGCTATTTAAAAATATAATAATAATAAAATCACCCAACATCGCAAGGCCGGATGACCGCTTCAAGGTGAGGGCTACACTTAACTGATTTGGGTTGTCAACCCAAATTAACTGTCACCAGGGGCACATTGCCGGGATAATTTAATTTAACAAATTAAATATTATGTCACGTTACCTTGGTTATGGTTCGGGGTCTCGAGTCCACTTCATCTACTCCGTCCTAAAAAAATTATGAATAAAAAAAGTGCATGTTCAAATATAACATTAATGTAACATTTCTAAAATTCCACGACACAAAATTATTATGTCATATGTAGGTTCAGCACAGGAAGTTAGTATTAAAGTAAATTGCATGATTCCATTGACTAAGGCATGACCACATGCATATATCTCAGTTTTTAAAAAAAGGGCCCTAGTCAACCATGAATGATGCTTCAAATTAAGACAGTTATTACACCACATGGTTTGGGGCAAGATTTTGATCATTTCAAAAGTTCAGGCATGTTTTAGCCATGAAAGAAACAGTTCCCGTAGGCATGGCCCTCAATCCAGTGGAATGCCAAAATGTGCAGCTGGACTGCAACTTTATGCCGAACAACACAAACATTTTTAAACGATTGAATTTGCGCCTTGGCATTTAACAGATTGTTCCGACAGTCCCACGCCCAAATCCTTGTAAGCTGGCTGGAATACGTAACCGATCAATTAAAATGTTCCGACCATTCAGACTTCTGAAATGCTTCCTTAGTCTGGGGAATTCAAGTTGAGTGTTCACTTGTAACCCATCAAGTCATTGTAACCAGACTTGATTAATTCTGAACGTGATCTTTACTATGACCTTTAGGGTTGAATGGAAGTATTAGAAGATTAAATCTTGCGGGGATTTGCAGGCCGTTGCGAGAGTTTGCAGGCCGCTTGCTGCGAGAGTTTGCAGGCATCTCGCTGTGGGAGTTTAAAGGCCACTGCCAGAGTTTGCAGGCCGCTCTCTGCGGGAGTTTGCAGGCCGCTGCGGGAGTTTGCAGGCCGCTGCAGGAGTCTTAATACAAGTCACTTGGAAACTATATAGATCTAATAGTGCAAAACATTAAAGTACAACTTTCACACAATGCTTTACCTGTGTGTCTGTGTGGTTAGCGTTTGCCTCATCTAATAAGGGTTTGAGTTCACGAACGGATTTACTTGCTGAGAAATGCCTCTGTTTATAATCAAAGACGAAAGAAAACAATCACTTTAAATAGACCCAATAAGGAGTTTGAAAGCGATAGTTGCCATTGTTTTAAGCTGTAGGTTTACAATCACTGCCAGTAACACATATTTTATTTCATTTCATTTCATTTAAACAAATTGTATTTGTTACTATTGGCAGGTCTATCCCATTATAAAAAATGGAAGGCTTGGCTACATGTATTTAAATTAAGCAGAAACCATGCCATGTATTATCACAAAGGATTGGAATGGTTAGGGGACAGGTTTAGAAGAGAATCAGCAGAATTTAGTTCCGTTATAAATGCCATTTTAATACAATGAAACCATAACAGTTAGATTCACAATGAATGCGGTTACTCTCTATGCAAGATGGCAGTGACTGATGACAGTGACTGATGACAGAGACTGATGACAGTGACTGATGACAGTGACTGATGACACTGACAGTGACTGATTACAGTTAATGATGACAGTGACTGATGACAGTGACTGATGACACTGACAGTGACTGATTACAGTTAATGATGACAGTGACTGATGACAGTTACTGATGACAGTGACTGATGACAGTGACTGATGACACTGACAGTGACTGATTACAGTTAATGATGACAGTGACTCATGAAAGTGACTCATGACAGTGACTGATGACAGTGACTGATAACAGTGACTGATGACACTGACAGTGACTGATTACAGTTAATGATGACAGTGACTGATGACAGTAAATGATGACAGTGACTGATGACAGTGACTAATGACAGTGACTAATGACAGTAACTTGATTACTCACAGACTCCAAGGGGTCAGCATCTTTGATTCTTGTGATACGTGGTGACGCTTCTACTATCTTCACTTCGGTCTTTTTAATCATTTCCTCTTGGATATCTGTAAAGTGTGAGGAGGATAAAGAGAAAAGGAATCACAAGTAATTTATTGAACCCATGACCTTTGCAACTCAACAGCAGACGTCTTACCACTTGACCACCAAGATTGCTCGTTAGCTAGAAGCCCAGCTGTGTATTGAGAAAATTGCGCGACAACGTGCGATTACAGGCCACTTTCAGTCAAAAAAACGCATGTGTGTACACAGGGTGCCAGACTAGACTGCCCATTGGGTTGTGCTACATTTTGACAGAAAATGGCGTCCACAACCACGTGACCAAAGAAAAGTGGTCCCTCCATGTCGCAACTCTCTCAATGAACAACTCTGGCTAGAGGCAGTTTGAATCCTATTTTATGATACGTACTTTGGTTGAGCTAAATTAGCTGCATTTTTGCCTTTGTATTGAGTTCGACACGTCACAGATGATACCTACAGTGATACCTACCATTTTTTTCTTGTTTGATATTTGGTATTAAGCCTTGGTCCAGCTTACGTCCGTGTCCACCGTATGAGTTGAGGGTTGGCAAGCCCTTAGAGGAACCAAGTGGAGGAAGGGTCCGAGCCAATGGGGGTAAGGGAGATGTCTGCAAAGTAAAGATAAAGTATCATAGATTCTCTTTGAATTAACAGAAAGGAAGAGTTCAGTTTTAGGTTTGTAAAGGGCTTGGATGAACCAAGAAGAGGTTAGTCCACGCAGATCGGGAAAGACTTTAAAGTGAAGATAGATTCTCTTTGATTGGGATTGTATTCTTCAAACAGTTGAGAAATGTCTGCCTGATATAAAGGAATAATAATATTATAAAGCACCTTTCTGACTATATAAGAAGTGCATGTTGTTATTTTTATTATGAGTTTATGGGTAAAAGCGTAGAGTTAGAGGCACCTCTTTGATGGCACACACTTTTTAAAAGTGAAAAAAACAATGAATCATTTTCAACCACAAATCCGATGAGATGACGATATGACTCTGAAACAATCTACAATCTACAAGTTTTTAAGATATGACCTTGCCGCATAACAAGTCTTGACCTTGTTTAATCCAATACAATAATCTGAAGGGAGTGACCAACCTCTCTCTGTCTCCTGCGTCCCCTCGCTGAGCCATCCAGCGACCCCCCTAGGTCTACAGAGTCCATCCCACCTAATGTAGCTGCTAACAAGCCTTTCTTCATATGACCCGAGGACCGAAGAGGATCCGCTTCATCTTCAGAATCCGAGGAGGTTTCGCCTTTGGATTTGTCTTTCCATCGTGCTCTGACGATTGTATGACATCCCCCGCATGAGACCTACAATGCGACAATAACAACATTAATAACTAGTATAATTAATTGTTCAAGTTAACTTTTGGGGGGATTTTGTTCAAGCTGTGTTTGTGGGTGAATATTTTTCAAGTTGTTTTTTGGGTAAATATTGTTCAGTAAAACTTCAACATCTGAATAAATCTCATCAAACTAACAGCAGTAAGCCGACAGGAAACATTGAGATGTAGAAGATTAAAGTGGTCGGGTTGGTGTAGTCGCGTCTTTCCTGGCCTTTCCTTTTCCCCAGGGCACTACGTGTGTTATGTTTTTAGTCGCTAACTGACCACGTGGGTTTTCTCTGGAATAGTTCTCTGGATTTCCCTCCCACATCTAAACTGAAACTTCCTTCATTGTCTTCTCTCCATTGGGTTCTTAGCTAGTGCAGTGATTAAGTTCGCTTTTCTGAGAGCCCTTGGCTTAACAACCAGAAAAAATGAAATGAAATGTACAATGCACCTATTCAATATAAGGTACATGTAACTCTGATCAAGTGGTCTTCTGCAACGGACTCACGTTCTGATTGCATAGTCATCAGTGTGTGGATTCAAATTCCATTTACTTTTCATTACATTTGTGTCCTTGAGAAAGACACTTACATGTAACTGTATTTGCTTCTCTTCACCCAGGAGTAAATGGGTACCTGGGAGGATGGAGATTGTTGGTGTGAATGTTTAACTACCTGTGTGCCCTTTCGGTTGCTGGCGATGCATATTCCCAAGGAGTTGAGATGGTTTTGGTAATGCTTTCGGCCCGATGAGCAGGGGTAGCATTGGTGTATAATGCTTTGAAACTTGGTTTAAAACACCTCCCCTCACCTATTCCATAACTATGTAGGGCATTGGGGCACCACAGAGGGCTTAGCATCCTGGGCCCAATTTCATGGCTCTGCTTACCGCCAAATTCTGCACTTGCGATCACCATCCTCCGTTTACCGTTCTTACCGAGCAAGCGCAAAATTTCTGCGCTAGCTGTGTAAGCGAAGACTGCCTAGTAACGGGGACTACGCAAGTGCACAAGCCCAAATTCCATGCTAACCCTTGAAATATGCTTGATGTAAGAGCGGAATTCCCTGCTTAAAGCAGAGCCATAAAATTTGGCCCAGCTGTTTCCAATTACTCCTAATCTTCACAGCCCACTGTGAGCCTAAACCTGTCCACTCTCTGATGTTGTCATCCCACTTTTTCTTATGTCTTCCTCTTTTCCTTCCTCCCCTTACTCAGTTACTGTGCCTTGCAGTATGGTTTCAAAAAACCTAATAATTGGCTATTATTTACTGTGAAGACCTACCTGCTCTACATGGAATCCCTTGAATCTTTTGACTTTGGTTGGCTGGAAGAGGTTACTAAAGCTTTCATCTCCTTGACAAAGCTTGCCGTGTCTACCGTCACCAAACATGTACAAAGACCCGTGCTCTGCAACAAGAAAGATACATCCGATCACAATATGAAAGATCTTCTTTCCTTTTCTAAAAACCACTTTTACATCTGATGACATGTTTAACATGCCCAATTTTTTCTGGACTGGCCTACAGTGGACAATTTTTAATGCCCGGAAAAACTTGTAATCACCATCACTTTGTTGCTGTAAGTCGGACAATTAATGTGAACTTTACAGTAAACTTTACATGTTTGTTGAAAAGGAGATGGGGTTGCAGATTTTGCCACACTCGGTCTTGTAATTCTTCTTGTTCGTTTCTTTTTCTAATTTCATTTTTTTTTCTTTTTCTAAAAGCACCTTGTGTCCTTTGGCAATATCTAAATCCAATTAAATATTTTACTAATGTTATCATGTTAAATTCAATATGTATTTAAAGCCACTGGACACTATTGGTAATTGTCAAAGACCAGTCTTCTTACTTGGTGTATCTCAACATATGCACAAAAT
>JAUELU010000010.1:5967297-5986672 GCA_032357145.1 Evasterias troschelii
AGCTGTATGAATATTTAATTAGCCAATCTGATTTACACCATATCTCAAGAAGTAAACATCCGATCTTCAAACTTTTTCAGTTATGGCATCGTCTTGTATTGTAGATGTCGAATTCGGTCTAACATTTTTCGTCACGTCATCATGACGTCATTTGTAGGCGTTTTTTATTTTCGTCTACAAAAAAACGTTTTAGTAACATTTAGGTGGTTCAAACACAAACCATGGCTACAAAGCTGTGCTATTTGATTAGGTCCAGTCACCTAAAATTGTTCAGTTAGCCTGGAATATGGTTTGCTAGTTGTGAATGTCTATTAAGAATGGGTCTTATCTCAGTACGCCGAGAAATTATCCATAGATATTATTGACAAACAATCTTAATTAATTATTCACGTGACAGCGGTATGAATATTTAATCAGCCAAATTTGTTTCTGTTATATCTCAAGAAGTTTACATCCGATGTTCAAACTTTCTTCAGTTATAGACTCCTTGGGCATTGAAGATGAGCCTTGGGTGACCGTGACCTATTGTTGACCTTTGCTTCTGGGTCAACCGGAAGTGGGACCATATCTTTAGAACTACACAACCGATTTAAAAACTTTTTTCAGTTATAGACTCCTTTGGCAATTTAAATTAACAATGGGTGACCGTGACCCCTTATTGACCTTTACTTCCGGGTCAACCGGAAGTGGGACCATATCTCAAGAACTACACAACCGATTTTCAAACTTTTTTCAGTTATAGACTCCTAAGGCATTGGAGATAAGCCTAGGGTAGCCGTGACCCCATGTTGACCTTTACTTCCAGGTCAACCGGAAGTGGGACCATATCTCAAGAACTACACAACCGATTTTCAAACTTTTTTCAGTTATAAACTCCTAAGGCATTGGAGATAAGCCTAGGGTAGCCGTGACCCCATGTTGACCTTTTTATCCGGGTCAACCGGAAGTAACACATATCTCAAGAACTTTACAACCGATTTTCAAAAGAATTTCAGTTATAGACTCCTTGGGCATTGGAGATGAGCATTGGGTAACCGTGACCCCGTGTTGACCTTTACCTATAGGTCAACCGGAAGTGGGACCATATCTCAAGAACAACACAACCGATTTTCAATTTCTTTTCAATTAGAGACTCCTTAGGCATGTGAACAGCTCTGTGATTGTACACAATCACTATCTCTAGTTATTATTATTATTACTCTAGATGGGTGGCCAAGTAAACTTTCCGAATCAGAAGGGGAAATTCAAGCATATTTTCACCGTCGAAATGAGATAACCTTTGAGCAAGGTATACTCATGTGGGGTACGAGAGTCAAAGTACCCGAAAAATGTCGTGATGGCATACTAGAAGAAATACATGCAGGACATATCGGAATTGTCAAAATGAAGGCGGTAGCGAGAAGCTACATATGGTGGCCAAAAATAGATGCGAAAATTGAGAAGTGTGCCAAGTTGTGTATTCCATGTCAGGAAATTCAAGATAAGCCCACTCTTGCTCCATTACATTCATGGATCCCTGCATCTAAACCATAGGACCATATTCACATAGATTTTGCAGGACCATTTGAAGGTCACACCTATCTGGTGGTGGTTGATGCGTTTTCAAAATGGCGTGAAGTTTTTATAATGCCTACGATGACATTAGAGAAAACTGTAGAAGTTTTGCGCAACTTGTTCTATCGCAATGTTCTCCCACAAATACTAGTGTCGGATAATGGGGGCCAGTTTACATCTGCAGAATTTGGAAAATTCATGAGTGATAATGGTATCAATCATAAGTTTAGTGCACCCGATCACCCCAGCACTAATGGACAAGCAGAACGCTTTGTACAGTCACTCAGACAGGGGCTTCGCGCAGCGCGTCAGGTTAAATTAGATCGCTTTTGCGTACCGCAACGCTGCTCACTCAGTAACTGGCGAATCACCAGCAATGCTGTTTTTGCGAAGACCACTCCGAACACGTCTGGATGGTTTGAGACCGAATATCCACAAAAGGGTTAAGGACCAGCTGCATAACCAGATTCAGTATAGGGACAAACATGCCCGAGATCGTAGCCTGAAAGTGGGGGAACATGTGTGGATAAGAAACTACTTGGGTCGCCCAAAATGGGTTGCGGGAATTGTGGTAGAAAAGAAGGGTCCGCTTAGTTACAAGGTTAGAGTTAGAGAGACAGGATTGGTGTGGCAACGACACATTGAACAATTCAGAGTTAGTCCAGTTAGGGAAGAGGAGTCAATCACAAAACCTCAGGGTTCAGTAGAACTCCCACAAACTCAATTTTTGAGAGTAAAGACACAGTTCAAGATGGGGACAACAATTCAAAAAAAGATACATCTACTGAACAAACTACAAACACAGAATCTCCAGTTAAATTAAGAAGATCGGGATTAAAAAACAACCAGTCAGGCTGGATTTGTAAGGATCATAGTATGTATTTTTGTTTTGGTTAAAGTGTTTTAAGTGTACAAGATGTACCTCTATAAAGAAAACCAATCTTAGCAACTAGGATTTTCTTTTATACTGTTTTATTTTTATTTTTGCTTTCCATTTACATGGGTATACCCTGATTACATGTATTTTCACATATAAAAGGTGTAAACTTTCACTTTAAAACAAAAAAAGATTGTATTGTGCATAGGTGACCATTGATAGTCTATCCATTGATTATTTAGAGATAGGTCGCATAAGTTTTAAACATACTCAAGAGAGTATTTTTCACAACCGTTCACTAGTTTCGTATATAGGGGAAAAATAATAGGGCAAACAATATTTGTTTTTTCCTTCAACTCTCTTTATTTTAAAGATTATTTTTCAAATAGCAGGGGAGAGTTGTAGTATATTTACATAGGCGCTCCATAAGTACAACAAGTATAATATACAGGTCGAAGGTCATGTGGAAAGATCTGGTAATAGACCTTTCCAATGTTGATAAACAAAGTGCGCCAGTTGGCATGGACGGCCGAATGTTAGCAAGACATTCAATTGTGTTCAAAAATGCTGTGACAAAATTCAACACTTTCTGTAAAGATTCATGAACGGAAATACCTTCCATGGTTGGTTGATTTGTTTCCAACAAATTCAACACTATTTTTGAATATTTGTGTAACACTGCTCCAAACTGTGGCAATCTGTTTTTGATTTGCAGTTATGGCTTTCCATACTTTTACAACGTGGGTTAGCAAAAACTTGGGCTGTGACGTTGCAAAAGAAAGGTCTATAAATGAACCAAGTGTTGGTGTTGTAGTTGTTCTACACTCTGATAATAGCGTCTCCGTGTGTGGTTATTCAACTGTAATACATAACAATCAGCAAATTCAACCTGTTGTTAATTCATTGTTCCATATTTCTGGTTATAGCAGATGGTGATAGAAGAGTGCAACGAGCCCCGCCCATCCCTGAATTTGTGCAGCGTTTATCACTGAGCATTTAAACAGTTGATTTTGTACACTGTCTGGTGTAGCAGTCTTGGGCTGAACCATTGATCAGAGTCTTGTTGTGAGTCCCATTTTCTCCCACAATGGTCTGAACAAAGCTAGAGACTGTGAACAGCTTTATGTGCAAATTAACTGTTTATTTAACTGTTGAACATGGAACATCAAGACAGCTAATATTCAGAATAGTTTAGCTGTAATTTCCAGTAAAGAAAACATCATTGAATAATGGATGAAGGCGGTACAATGGATCATCCTGGTGGTAAGACAGAAATGTCAACCACGTCTCCACAGCCATCTATTAGTATTATTAACACTTCAGTCACCGCAAACCTAATGATTGGTGACAGCGAACGTTCCATTGTTATTGTTCAACGTGATGTTAGAAGCATAGCTGGTGAGTAAAAGAAACCAAAAAGTAAAAATGCCACTCAGATAAAAGTAATAACATATATCTAAAATTCAGTTTTTTTCCAAGTAGGCCCCTAAAAGCAGTCTTACTCCTATTCATCGAGTCCTACAAAGCTCACCAAAACCCATCTCAATTCCTTTGGATTATGCAGCACCGGCCACTAAATTGGCACACAGGTTGCTAGTCATTTACATCATTAATCTCTACCCTCATAGATACCATATGAGAAGCATTTAAAACCGTATAGCTTACGCTCAAGGAAACGAGTGTCACAACCCGGACTTCAACCCAGGCTGCAGTGACTTACCCAAATGAACATAAGTTCGTTGCACTCAACCGCTCAGCCATGCTGATTTTCAAAACTGCATACTTTCAACAAAACACAACCCTGAAAAAGCATATGCTAGTGAATTGTTTTCATTGAATGTCAATTTATGCGAAGTCAGTAAAAATTATTTGAACTTTTATAAATACTAATAAATCATAGTTCCACAAAACCACTGCTCATTTATATAAATTGGCGACTGATACAAAATTGGTATACTTTCAATGATAAGACTTAACTGGTGTTTGGAGGAGCAAATTTACTCCAACATTTAGTTTTCAAGAAATATCACCCTTGACCTATCAAATTAATTATTGATAAAGTTTTAGTGGGAGCATTTTGTTTTAACTAACTTATAATTTCAAATGATTGTTCCCTACCAGGTGTCAGATCTCCCGATAATTTCAAAGGCCCTATCAATTATGGACCCAATGTGAATCTTCCAATTAAACAAATTGACAACTAAATGAAGAACAAAGGAGACCAGATTTAACTTAATAGTACTCTGTATTTACAGTCATATTTAAAACTATTTACATGAACAACAGATGGTATACACTTACAGTCGTGTATATACAGCTTTCTGATTTATGTTCACAATCCACAATTCCATGATTATCTAATCTTTCCGAATAAGATCCAAAAACGTTTTGCTGCTAACATTTCTGCTTAAACTTAACTAGAATGCGGAAAATTTAAAGATAATAATTATATATAATACTTGACGTTTGTATTAATACTCTTTCGGAAACCCTTTCTGGACCCTTCTTTTTCGTGCCCATATGGTGCGTACTTCGCACAATGATTGGCCTGCTAAATTAGTCTCCGGCTCAAGGAGCTTTCGCGCAGCTTCACACAATGGGCAGGCTCGGTTGACGTCTACCGGAACGGGGTTAAGTCAATCCCTAGAGTATGGCCATCTATATCAAGTAAAATACAACCAAACATGTGCAAGTTTTGTGGAATTATCTTAGTAACGTTTAAACAGGCAATTACATAATATAACTCAATCTCAAGTCTTTCAATATATAGAAATCGTCAACATTATCAGAACTTCGTCAAGCGCAACAAATCTTCCGTTTACAATTATCTATGATGTCTGCCCATTTCCTGAAAATGTCTTTGACAATTGCAACTATAGCAGAACATCATTTTAACTAACAAATCAGATCTTCTTCAATAAATCTAATTCCACAAACAATTATAAATCAACGTTACACTTACGGTTATTGCTCTGGGTGAAAGCTTAGGTTCATCGAGGCTCAGTGTTGCGGGTATATGGACCGATGAAGAAAGATTGGTTTCGACTCTGTTTTGTCAAAACACCAATCCACTCATACCGGGACTGAATTTCTCCAGCCGATCGCCACTCCTGCTGCTTCAGGGGCTTCTTGTCTGTTGGTACGGTCATACACACTCTCGCTCTCTCTCAAAGTTGTTTAACGATCACCAATCAAGATCGTTCTGATCCACTTTAAAACATTTTGATCTCACTCGCTTACCCACACACTCAATCGATCGACTAAACAACAACAACAACATATTTAAATTTGGACAATAACCATGCCCGATGTCCTTACGTAACTTACTGTGACAACAGAGAGCGCGTCCTATGTTACAAAAGACGCTCTATATAAATACTAATCGGTGCGGGAGTCTAGAAGCGGGAAAAATAAATGGGCCCGATTGGCTTATGGTCACAACAAGTGAGAAGGATGAACCAAAAAGTTTTCAGTGGTGGTTTATTTCGCGAGAAAAAAATAAATGAATAAATAAACGCAAAGTGATTCTGACACCAGACTTGTTAAACTTTACTGCCAATATATAAACAATGGTGGTTTTGTAAGTCATCTTCTGTTATACTTTGACTTTCAGTATTGGATGTTGGGTTAGCTTTTTTTTTTCCATGGGGTACTTATAAACACTTAATGTTGTAATGTAATGATGCTATTTATGTTATTTTTATTTATTTGTTTAATTTCAGGAGGGGGTAAGTGAGTTTCAAGTGTTCAAAATATACTTTCATATTCTAATCAACGCCAATCACGTACTCAACTTATCATTATTTTGAATTATTCTTATTATTTCAGAAAAAGAAACAAAGGATATATTTATATCTCCTAATGACCCTAATGACCCGGTGTTTAAATTGCCTAAACACATGTCAGAATGGACAAAGAATGACATCAGGAATTGGATGAAAGACTACCTTGCAATACGTGAACCCCAAGCTGACAAATTCGCTGAAAAGGTGACAAACTACAATTTGTTGAAATCATACAATGAAGTAAACCTACAAACAGATTTTGAGTTTACAGAAAAGGAAGTGAATCATTTTGTGAACTCAAGAAAGGCTTGGTTATCTAAGAAAAATGACAACAAAGACTATGCAATTAGCAGTGTTTCTGAAGTAGGTGGGGCTTCCAATCTGGTTTTTCTGTTGAATGCAACGTATAACATCACACTGCAAAACGCTAACGATTGTATCGTCATCATTGAGGGCAACCGACTGGAAAGCGATGACCGAACTTTTATGGGTAAGATAAAGTAATTTGCCATTTACACAGAGTAAAACGAAACAGAAGGCATGCTGCAGTTAAAATAAATCTTCTCAAAACGGTTATTTTGATTGATTTAAGCATCAATATGAAGATGAAGTATGGTAGGGGTGGTCTTGAACAAGGACCGACACACAACTAGAACAATTCATTTGACTTTAATATTGGAGTCAATCCAATAAGGTGCTCAAGGAGCTTGAACAAAGACAGGGTTTGCTTTTTTTAAATTATGAGACCCATTTATGTTGCACCATGACCTTTAAAGTGTCTACAAGGTGCTGTAAACTTTAAAATGCCAGTGAAATATTACAAGTTGGGTCACTCTAAATAGTAATTTGATTTTACCCTTACCGATTGGTTTGGACAAAGTCCCTGTCTATTGAAAATACATCATTATTTTGGGTGAGCGGCGTTGTGCACCAAACAGCTGGTTATAACAGATTTTGCATAAGTTTGTAATTTAAACCTCTTTTTATGAAGAATATTGTGTACTTGATTTGTTCCAGCAGTGCATAAGGTTTCTAGTAGATTTGCCCAAAACAGGCAGCTGTGACATTGCAAAATATGACATATAATCATTGATCTTTATTCATTATTCTTGAGTACATAAACATAGTCATTATTAGCTGTTCCGATGCAGTCGGAACAGCTATTGTTTTTCGTTGAAATTTTTATTATTTTAGCTGTTCCAACCTACTGTCGGAACAGGTATTGTTTTCGTCGAGATTTTTATTTGTTTTTATTATTATTCTTTGTTTCTCCCTAAATCCCATAGCATTTGTACACGTTTTTATGTACAGCTAATGTCCTAAATGTAAATATGAAAGAGTCAGATCAAATTGAAGCTTAGAACATAAACTTAAATCTACATGTAATAAATGTTAAAATTCTTAACTAATTAGCCAATTAACAGCGAGGTGAGTATTTAATTAGCCAACCTTATAAGCACCATATCTAAAGAATTACACAACCGATTTTCAATTTTTTTTCAGTTGTAGTCTCCTTGGGCATTGAAGATTAACCTTGGGTAACCGTGACCCCATGTTGACCTCTACTGCCAGGTCAACCGGAAGTGGGACCATATCTCAAGAACTACACAACCGATTTTAAAACTTTTTTCAGTTATAGACTCCTTGGGCGATGGAGATTAGCCTTAGACCGTGACCCCATGTTGACCTTTACTTCTGGGTCAACCGGAAGTGGGACCATATCTCAAGAACACAACTGATTTTAAAACTGTTTTCAGTTACAGACTCCTTGGGCATTGAAGATTAGCCTTGGGTAACCGTGACCCCATGTTGACCTCTACTTCCAGGTCAACCGGAAGTGGGTCCATATCTCAAGAACTACACAACTGATTTTCAAACTTTTTTCAGTATAGACTCCTTGGGCGATGGAGATTAGCCTTGGGTAACCGTGACCCCATGTTGACCTCTACTTCCAGGTCAACCGGAAGTGGGACCATATCTCAAGAACTACACAACCGATTTTCAAACTTTTTTCAGTTATAGACTCCTTGGGCATTGGAGATTTGCCTTGGGTTACCGTGAACCCATGTTGACCTTTAATTCCGGGCCAACTGGAAGTGGGACCATATCTCAAGAACTACACAACCGATTTTCAAAATTTTTCAGCTATAGACTCCTTGGGCATTGGATATTAGCCTTGGACCGTGACCCCATGTTGACCTTTACTTCTGGGTCAATTGGAAGTGGGACCATATCTCAAGAACTACACAACCAATTTTCTTTTTTTTTTCAGTTATATAATCCTTGGGCATTGGAGATTTGCCTTGGGTAACTGTGACCCCATGTTGACCTTTACTTCTGGGTCAACTGGAAGTGGGATTATATCTCAAGAACTACACACCTGATTTGCAATTTCTTTTCAGTTATAAAGCCTTTTAGCATTGAATGTTAGACAAGGGTTACCATGACCCCATGATGACCTTTATTTCTGGTTTAAAACCTCCTTTTGATTTAGTATCAGAATGAAGACCAGGTTTAGGTTTTTAGGCACACTTAAGTGAAAAAGGGCCTGTCAAAGGTCACAAGTCTTCTATCTTGAAATCAGACCAACTTTAAAGCTTTGAAGCACTTAATCGAATCAAAACAACACGGAACAGCTCTGTGTTTGTTGACAAACACTTAAGCTCTAGTTAGTATTATTTATTTTTTGAAAGATGTATAGTACAGTTAATAATAATATAACCCATCGATCCGAGTGACACATTTCTTTCTTTCTCTGTATCAATACAGACATACCTGTCAGTATGGTTGTCACAACAGATCCTGTAGATTCTGAAAGGCAAAGGTTGATCTACCAAACTACCTACTTGTTTATGAAGAGAGCAGCGCAACAATACGGCATTATGGGTCTCCGGGAAATTGTTGATAAGATTGAACGCAAAGAATGGTCACTGACGAGGATAGAAAAGAGATGCATAAGATTTATTGTACGGTTTTATTCTCAACAAAGTCTGGACAAGTTCAAGGAGCGATGTTTGAACGGTGAGCTAGCCAAGGAGCTTACTGCTCACCTGATTACTGATGATGACATAAGGAAAGTTTCTGGAAAGGAACTGAATATTCATTTGACCATTAAAGACACTGACTACAGAGAGGCACTGAGAAAACTACCCCCAAGTGGTGAGTATAAATCTACAAGTTATCGGTGAGTGTATTTTTGAGGCACAAGGTATCCAATAGAATCATCATTTTGAAATTTTAGAACTGATAAGTATCTCAAACCAAGATGGATATTTTTCAAATTCAATAACTATGCAACAACACATGATGTAAACACAAATAAATTGTCAAAACATATGTTTTGAGGCACAAGGAAAACAACAGAATCATTATTTTGAGATTTTAGAACTCATAAATGGTTAAAACCCAGTTGGCATAAAATTGCAGCCATGTTCAATCTTACCATAGCCATGAAACCAGAAATGTTGTCAATATGAATAAAGTGTCTGAACATGTTTTGAGGCACAAGGTATCCCAAAGAATCATTATTTGAGATTCTAGAACTCATAAGCTTCTAATGTAACATCAATTTCTTATATCTTATTTACATAGAGCCAGAAACTCATCAAACTGTCACTGAAGTACCAATGGGCTTAGTTGACATCCGATCAACCGAAGGTAAGATTACAACAATGAGGCGTTGAAGAACTTATAATTTTTGACTGCATTTTTTATCAACAAACATTGCATTGGCATCATTGAGTGTTAAGACATAATAGACGAATAAACATACCATATTTATTTTGGTTTTTAGGTATATTTAATATTCACCCTCAAACATGTCTCTTGAACTTTAAGATGGTGTGCATGTGTCAAAAATTGTTGCTGATTTTACAGAATTACATGACTACTAAATTAGGTTTGACAAATGAAACTTAAAGTTAGTGATTACAAAATATTCAAAGCACTTGTATTGTGGGTGCATTAATTTTCAATCTTAATAAAGCCATGCAACCAGAAATGTTGTCAATTCGAATTAAGAGTCTAAACATATTTTGAGGCACAAGGAATCCAATAGACTCATTATATTGAGATTCTACAACACATAAGCTTCTAAAAGTATTTAGAGTGTAGCTGGTAGCCAATGGTAAATATATCAATTTCGGAAGCTGTATAACATCAATTTCTTATAACTTATTTACATAGAGCCAGAAACTCATCAAACTGTCACTGAAGAACGAATGGACTTAGTTGGTATCCGATCAACTGAAGGTAAGATTATCGAGGAGTTTTATCGGTCACCAGCACTATGTACTCAGAGTAAACCCGGTTCAGGGTCCCGGGGGCCTGACCCATTTCTGAGTTACTGTGACCCTGAATCTGTGTCAAAATTACCATGAACCTAAAAGTAACGACAGTAGACTGACACATAAAAAGGTCAGGCTTTCCTGAAAACCGAAATCCAGGTCAATTCTTATTCAAAGAGCATTTAGATCATAGGCTATCATAGGCCAAAAAAGGAAATAGCAGCTTATAACAAGCTAGGTTTTTCAGGATAGATCCAGAAATGTGTCAGAATAACATACTAAAAGTCCTCAAAAAGTCCCCCTGGAGCTCTTTCTGAAATCCAACATGGCATCCACAATGGCCTCCGTTTTCGCTTTGCATCATAACTAGGCAACCAGACATGTTGTAAATACAAATAAAGTGTCTAAACATACGGCACAAGGTATCAAATAGAATCATCATTTTGAAATTTTAGAACTCATAAGTGTCTCAAACCAAGATGGATATTTTTGAAATTCAATAACTATGCAACAACACATGATGTAAACACAAATAAAGTGTAAAAACATATGTTTTGAGGCACAAGGAAAACAACAGAATCATTATTTTGAGATTTTAGAACTCATAAATGGTTAAAACCCAGTTGGCATAAAATTGCAGCCATGTTCAATCTTACCATAGCCATGAAACCAGAAATGTTGTCAATATGAATAAAGTGTCTGAACATGTTTTGAGGCACAAGGTATCCCAAAGAATCATTATTTGAGATTCTAGAACTCATAAGCTTCTAATGTAACATCAATTTCTTATATCTTATTTACATAGAGCCAGAAACTCATCAAACTGTCACTGAAGTACCAATGGGCTTAGTTGACATCCGATCAACCGAAGGTAAGATTACAACAATGAGGCGTTGAAGAACTTATAATTTTTGAGATTTTTGACTGCATTTTTTATCAACAAACATTGCATTAGCATCATTGAGTGTTAAGACATGCCGGCAGGCAATATTGCTAAGACTATTACGTACAATAGCGCTCTCCACCGTCCTACCCACAATGCCCTACGACATGCATGCCACGAAGGCGTCCTCTTTTCTATGAGCCCTACCAGATGAAGCACCCAATAACCGAGTATGTGGGAAGGAGGGAGGGATACTCTACCGGTAAGTATTCATTCGTAGACCCCATCCACACTACTGTGGGGGGAGTCTACTTCACTCTACTTACCGGTAGAGTCGAATTACTAATTTGCATAGACTCGCACTGAGAAAAGGCGGTAGGTATACGCGGTGCTACTGCATGTCTACAGGGGGGCGTAGAACCCAAGGGCGCTCCTAAGTTCAGAGAATGCTTAGGCGGACCCTAAGCCCGGTCATGGTCCATGCCAAACGAACAGGAGGTGTCGTCCCCATGGGTGGACAAAAGATAAGTAAATGTTAGGCACTCTACTAGTGTGACCCCTGACGAGGTGGAGCTTGTCCTGGCTTTGCAGCTTGGCTGGCCGCCTGCAACACCGCTCTACCCCCTCCCCCATCTATCTGCAGAACATCCTTCACAGAGCAGTCGACTAACGTGGTAGGGTTCTTCCAGGAAGCCGCCCTCGTGATATAACTCTTGGGGACACCTTTAAGAAAAGCCTATGAGGAAGACACCCCCCGCACCTCGTGGGCACGAACCGGACCATCGGCCATGGCCACCCGCCCGGCACAGAGCAGATAGCCGTGACGATCCAACGAGCGATCCTATCGCGGGACGCCGGTCGGAATGGCGGAACCGTAGACACGAACAGCTGATCGTGGCCGGTTCGGATAGACTTTGTGCAGTCGACGTACCACTTTAATGCCCGCACAGGGCACCAAAGTTTGTTGACCGCAAAGGCCATAAGACGCACCGAGGAAGGTGGGGGGACCTGAGAGGGGATCAGGTGCGACTTCTCGGTGTTCACCAAGAACCCAAGGTCGGACATGAGGCGCCAAGTAATCTTGAGCGCCGTGTCCGTCGCCTCTCTGGACCGACCCACATGTAGCCAATCGTATTGAAAAATCATAATCCCTCGTCTCCGAAGTGCTGACCCGATTGCCCGCACTACTCGGATGAATACCCGCGATGAGGTGGACAGGCCGAAGGGGAGGACCACAAATTCATATAGCGTCTCGCTGTAGTGGAAATGCAAGAATTTGCGGTGCTCGGCCCTGATAGGTACGTGTAAATATGTGTCCCGAAGGTCCAAGCTCGCCCCCCACGCAGGTGTATCGATTGATGCGAGCATTGCCCGCAGCGTCTCCATACGGAAGTGCTTTGGGCGGATAAATCTGTTTACGGGCTTAAGGTTTAGAATCGGCCACCAAGTGTCCACCTCCTTCTTGGGAACTAAGAAAAAGGTGGACATAAACCTCGTCCGAGTCCCCTGATCGGGGACGATGCGTATTGCCCATTTGAGGAGAAGGGAACTAATCTCCCCCTCGAGGGCACGGCGCTTGTTGGGCATTGGCCGTGTCAGCATGTCTGACGGGGGTCCTCGTGAACTCTAGTGAGTAACCGCGCCCGATCGTCCCAAGGACCCACCTGTCGGATGTGACCTGAGCCCAGGAACCTAAAAAAAAACTGAAGGCGGCCTCCCACGGGTCCGTCGGCAGGAGGTCGCCTGGAGACAAGAGAGTCCGGGTACCAGGGAGCGAAAGTATGGAAGGCACGACCCGTCTGGGCCTGCTGCTGGCCCTGGGTCTGCGTGCGAGAACCTGTTGTCCCGGTATGCCCACAAAATCCACCGCTGGCGGTTACTGTGAATGTCGGCAGGGGATGACAAAAGAGGCCTGTTTGTGTTTCTTTGGCTGTGGCGTGGAGGCATGTTTCTTTTTCAGGTTGATCTTGTCCGTAGCCTTGAGGCGTTTAGCCTCAACCTCCATGGACTCCTGAAATCTACCCGCAAACAGGTCTTTCCTCGCCTCAGGGAGCGCGTCGAGACGCTTGCATGCCCCAGCGGACGGGAGGAATGGTACGCAACCCGTAGTCAAGACAATGGAGGGCTGCCACCATCAAGTCTGCCAGGACCGCCGAGTCCTCATCGCAGGCTAGCATCAGGTACTCGGATAGAAGGAGCAGGAAGGACGATGTGCCATGCCAAAGAGTGACGCTGAGTCCATCTTCCTGACCATCTCCTCCATCTTCCCTCGGGCTTTGTCTGCAAAGGGAAGCTTGGAAGAAGCTGTCACCCTATCGGCGGCAAGTTTATCTGTCGCCCAATCCAGCAGAACTGGGGTTGAAAAATATTTATTGAAGTCCTTCGAGGGGAATCGATAATAAGTCTCCTCCTGCTTGGAGTAAGCGTTCCAAGTGGTCGCTGACATAATGCCATCGATGCGGTCACTGCAGACACGATCGAGTGGCATAGTTGAAACTTAGTTTCGCTCCTCGGGACGGGCCTGTCCTCCGTTTGAATGATAGACCTTCAACAGGAGGGTACTCCGATTTCTCAGCGGGAAGGCCCAGCACCCGAGTCATGTCCGCTGGACAAGGCGCAATTAAGTTTCGGCAATTGAAAGCCACTCAATGCTAGTGGCCAACTCGTCCTCTTCTGGGGACGAGTCGCCGGGCTCAAGAAGGCCAGAGACCCCCGGCGAAGGCGTGTCACCCAATGGCAGAGCTGTGCCCATCCCACGGTGATCCGTGCCCAATCCCGGATCGGACACGTGGGACCCTGAAGGCTGCAAGCTATCCCCAGCGGGGATGGTGCCCGGGTATCCAAGCGTGACCGTCCATCCTGCACCGCGATACCCCACACAAGTTCGTGGCTGTGAGGGGAGGCCAGTGCACAGCTAACCATGCAAGGGAGGCCGCTCTGACTCGGGTGGACCCAGCCATGACTGGAGGTACGGGCCCAGTGGGCCAAAGCTCTGATCCTCACGCCGGCCGGATATTGAGGCCACGAGGGTCTCAAAAGCTGCCATGAAATCCCCTCGGGACAACGGCTCGCTAGCCCGGTTACGCTTGCCCTTGTGGGAGCCAGACGAAGATTCGTCAGAGCACGACGGGGAATGTCAATGGTGACGGCCTTTTTTGTTCTTCTGCCTCTTGTGCAAAGAGCGGACTTGGGCCGAATCTGAGGCCATCTCGAAGGATACCTGGGTGACCGGGACGCCTGAGCAGAAGACGAGGTATGCCAGGGGACTCCCAGCTACCCGGCTCTGTGTCACCAATCTTCCTACCCATCGCAAGCGCCCCACAGCCTATGGCATGGGCGGGTGCCGACCGGTTGAGGCGGCCCTGCAAAATACCGTCAACGACCGTCGTGGGGGAACCCACGAGGCCGGTGAGGGTCGGGCGAACTGAGCCGTGTGGAGGGGGGATGCCTTCTGGCTGCAGCGACCCCAAGGCCGGGTCGAGAGCGGGCACAGTGCGCTCCGGATTTGAGCCACCCCTAGCCCTTCCTCTCTTGGTTATCGCTCCAGCCCCAGCTTTCTTTGCCTTGCCGGGCCGTTTAACCTTCGGTTGGGTAGACCTACGCACACTGACCGAAGATGGGGAATGGGAAGTCTCCCCTCTTTGGTCGGCGGGTCCGCCAGCCCACGCAGCTGAGCTCGGACTGTCCTGGGGGAACAGATGTACCCCCAGAACTGACAATCGGAGCCCTTCCCAACTTCAGTGAATTATTCATAATTCAAAAACACTCAACTAAACTACTACTCTTTATCTTTCTTTAATCTCAAAAATAAGTCCAGCAATCAGATAAGGTTTTATTATCGGAAAAACTGCGGACACAGAAATTAACGATTAACCCGTCTGTGGCTAAGAGAAAAGAGGACGCCTTTGTGGCATGCATGTCGTAGGACATTGTTGGTAGGACGGTGGAGGGCGCTATTGTATGTAAAAGTCTTAACAATATTGCCTGGCAACATAGGGAATATGCAAATAAGTAATTCGACTCTACCGGTAAGTAGAGTGAAGTAGACTGTTATGTTAAAACCCAGTTGGCATCAAAATTGCCACCATTTTCAATCCTATCATAGCCATGCAACTAGAAATGTTGTAATTATGAATAAAGTGTCCAAACATGTTTTGAGGCACAAGGAATCCAAAGAATCAGTATATTGAGATTCTACAACTCATAAGCTTCTAAAAGTGTTTATAGAGTGTAGCTGGTAGCCAATGGTAAATACATCAATTTCAGGAGCTGTATAACATCAATTTCTTATAACTTATTTACATAGAGCCAGAAACTCATCAAACTGTCACTGAGGTACCTATGGACTTAGTTGGCATCCTATCAACTGAAGGTAAAATTACAACAATGAGACGTTGAAGAACTTATAATTTTTGAGATTTTTGACGGACTACATTGCTTTATCAACAAACATTGCAATGGCATCATTGAGTGTAAAGACATAATAAACGAATAAACGGACCATTGTTATTCTGGTTTGCCAAAGTACCTCTAGACTTGATTACTAGTCTGTGATCATGGTGTTTTGTCTACCTGATAGCGTCGATACAATAAATGCCTAAAATACCACCCTTTTGTGGATTAACCCCTACATTATTAACCTTCAATAACCCCTACATTATTAACCTTCAATCACAGACTTGGTAATCTTGTTAATCGGTTTGTACACACCCTAAGGCGGATTAGCCCAAGAGCGGACAAAACAGTCTGATTGGTCGGAATCTCAAAAGCCTAAAAAATATATGAATAATTCAAATTTAACCGTTTGTACCCTGGTACTTCGGTGCAGTTTTAGAAAAAGGAAAAAAATCAGCCTTGATTTTAAATTTAAAATAAATAAAACGATTCCATTCAAGCAAGGCACAGAATGTTGTGTATTTATTACATCTCGTCCACCCCTTGACAAACTAGTCAACTCATCATTGGTTGAAAAGCCCTATACTCATGTGAAAGTTGAGAGGTTTTCCAAAACGGATATCAAGGAATACATTTTTTCCTAATTATCATGACAAGGCTAGCAAGCTTAAAGAGCAGATAAAACTCTAAGACAACTTGTCTGATTTGGCAAAGAGTTGTCATTCAGAATGTTACAGGCATTTTGTACAATTCTTCCTCGTAAACATGCGTTTCATCCAAGCCAATCAAAGGTTAATAATTTTTTTTAAATTCTCAATTTGGGAACAAAGTACTGTCATCTTTGGCTCTGCTAATGGAATCAGAGTGATTCCAAAAAGGTAATCAGAATGTAACAGGTACTATATGATCCCCAATCATGGAGGTTCTTAGTACAAAAATGAAACTGTGTTGACTTACCATGGTATTAACCATTAATGCCAATCAAATTTACAAAAAATAATTCTACTTTGATACACTATTGCCCACACATCCGAAAGTGCATGTATTTGGCAAAGTTCAATTCAGCAAAAATATATCGTTGTCATTTCTCCAAATATACAAAACTTAGCTCAGTGGATGTGTCAAAATAGAGTTGTTGATTTTACAGAATGACGTGACAAATGTAATTAGGTTCAAAAATGAAATTCAAAGTTTGTGATTAGAAAATATTCAAGTGGCACTGGTATTGTGGGTACATTAACGTTTTGATAAGTGATAAAAGTTGGACTCCTTTATATTTCCCAACAGGACAACCAGACCCAAATCAAGTACGAAAGGCTAATGAGGCATTGAAGTAAGTATTAAACAGTCAAAAAACTCAGGCCAGGGGCACAACATGATACCATTTTCAAACAATCAGCTGTTTGAACTAATTGGTCCTCTTTTATAAAAATGTCCACAATGATCGATGCAGCTCCCCTGCAGCTCCCCTGCAGCTCCCCTGGTGCCAATTGGGCAACTCGAAAAGTTTAAAAATTCCAAAACCTTGCACCCATGCCCTCTTCGCCCTCCCCCTTCCCCCATTTGCCCCAAGTGAGATAAAAGAAAGGACAATTTAGGCTTAATTTAGGCTTTGTTTGGTGTTTGCAAATAAAACACCTTTTGGGGCTTTCATCTAGTAAGCAACCAGAAAGTGAAGTAATCAACTCAACTAAATTAATTTACACTCTTTAGGACTATGTCCTGCACTTCTTGCAAGTGGTTTCTTATGGCTAAGTATAAAGCCAGCATCCTCAGTCTAATTCTATGCCTCCACCCTCCTTTCATCAATGATGTCCATATTTTACACCACTTGAACTGCAGGGCTGGATGTATTGTATTGTACCTTTGAATAAACCTTATAGGATTATCTGAAAAGTTTATTTAACAATCCAACATAGTAAGCCTTCCAGTTTTACCTGAAGAATAAATTTTTTAATCTATCTGCAAAAGATATGATGATGACGAAAAGCACAAGGTGTGTTTTAAACTCCCTTTCAGTCACTGAGTAAGTCTTGGGATCGTCATTGATCCTTAATGTTAAACAAATTTCAAGTGATTTGTTTTCTTCAACAAGAATCGAACTAACAGAGAGTCAGTTATTTTTTAGTTTCCATAAAATTAGTTGCAAAATGAAAACTCACACCCAGTTATTGGGTTGTACACAGCACCAGTAGGAGTCTCAAACAGCATAATTTTATTGTATACATATTTTCTTTGCAACACTGCACCATGCTGTAAAGCTCAACAGTCAAAGTACAAACATTTTCAGTCATTCAAATAGCTATAGCAAGTATACTAAGGACAAAAGAGATACTAAAAGAAAATCAACTGATGTAATTCTGCCCCAGAAATGATTGGTCATTTTGAATCATGTGATCGATACAGCTCCTGCTGGACACTTAGGAAACCCAGATTATGAATCACAATACAAACCACTCCCTAAAATTAATACACTGGCCCTACGGCAGCTCGTAAGTAGCCTACAAACGGGTGAAGGATTAGTGTTTGCGGTCTAGCTCAGGTATACCAGACAATGGGTTCAACAGATGTACATGTACAGCCAACCCTCGAGTTTTCCCAAAGCTATGCTACTGCCATAAAAAAAGTTGAACTGGTGACAATTCTGCAACGGATAGTGGGGTTTGAATCAGGTAGAATAGGAAAATGGGATCAAACGCCACTATAACGTTGTGTTTGTACATAACCAATAGTATGGTGATTGTTATTAGTTGTTACAAAAGCGCGACAGTTATCATTTGTAATGTAAAACACCACAATATGACAACAGTTATTATTTGTCATGTAAGTCACTGAAACCTAGTTTATGGCATATAGTACTTAAAGGTTTACAATTCTTAAAACAAAAGAGATCTTGAAATGATAATTTCTTTTGTCTGAGTTATCCCATAAAACAATGTGTCACCTTATTGTAGCATTTTTTAACACATGCAATAATTACAGGGCGGCATTTGCATTCCCACCGCTGTCTATCTGACGTATCAAAATCCAAATAATAACAAATAATATTAATAATAGTGGCCTCTTATAGAGTGCTCAGGTCCGTCAGCAAAGGGCCAATAAAGAAAGATAAATCGGTAGCGGATATGAATAATTTCAATACATGTACACGAGAAGTTTAATTGTAACACCGCATCTTTTATTTTTATATTTATCTTCTTTGTCACGGGAGTTATTATAGTTTGATGTACGTTATTACAATGTCAGCTTATTTTATTGATCAAAGCCTACCTGTAGTTTTTTTATCGATAGTCTCACAAACACTTTGTTAATATTGTTCATAAACTTTACAAAAAACCTCCTTCAAATTAATCAACCATTCCCTATCATCATCTTCTGGATCCCCACTAATAAGACTTGGGTCCAAATTCTCTCTGTTTTGCAATATCCAGTTTATGCCCGAACGGTCCATCTCAATATCTTGTTGAAATGGTTGTCGATTTGCAAATGTTCACATATGCATAGATCTTTGCTGGTAATGATACTTTCTAGTGATTTCAAATAGTCTGTGCAGAATGGACACAATCGGCGACTGCAGCACCTGACCCAAAGTTGG
>JAUELU010000010.1:6078964-6098391 GCA_032357145.1 Evasterias troschelii
GCTCGGCTGAGGAGGAGGATTTTTTGAATTCATACTGGAAGGAGATGCAAGGTTCATTTGAAGGTAATGTCAGACTTCATGTTTTTCTTTACTTTTTTTCGTTATCACTTATTCATTTTATAAATCTACACTGAACTTTTCTTCTTATCATTATTGTTTGAATTAAGTTAGAAATTGTCCTTCAATGTTTTAATTTGGTTATTTATTTGTATCTTTTATTTTTCTTACTTATTAAATTTTGAATATAGATCCTGGTTTGGGAACTATTTCCTGCAGATGACACTGAGTGAGAAGTCTTGACACCCTTGCAATGTCATGATGCACAGTATCTAGTTCATGGTGGCACAAATGTCATGCACTAATATTATTCAATTGAACATCAAATGACTGTGTTTCAGCCAACCGGGGGTAGAGAACCAGCAAGACGTGTGTCTTAAAAAGCATTCAGGGTGTTACCGCAAACCTTACAACTGAACCAGACAATTCCAACTAAAGATTTAAACTTTCAAATCTGTGTGTACAGTGTATATGTTATTATATGTTTGGACACTGTTGTGCTGCTGCCATTTGTGGGTAGGCATACCCAGAGTTGTGGGGACTTTTCCACAATGGAGCAAAGGTCCCCACAACTTTGTTTTTCTTAAACTGGGTCCCCAAAACATGATTCTTTAGAAAAGGGAATAGGCTAATAGAACAACAATAGGAAGTCCCCACAACAGCGTGTGCAAAATTAGGTGGGTACCTCCCAAACTATCTGTTAATCCTATTGGATCTTGATATTTTAACTCAGGAATTAACGTTGTATAGCTGTAGGCCTATGCCTTAATTAAGAAAGGCTCCAAAACTCCTCTATTTGAACAATGACCTACATGTTCAACTGTTCTTTGGGTAACTATTTTAGACACTGTTCAGCACTGTGTAGCCATCTTTGATGAGAAGAGTGCTCTTTAAATTTATTTATTGTTTTGTATTGTACACATAAATGTGACTCGGAGAGCAAATTATTTTCAATCGTTTTTCCCAACCAGGTGAAAAGGGCATCTGGCTGGGCTACCACAAGAGTACAATCACCCCTGGAAACCACTGGATATGGACAGACAAACTCAAGACCACATATGAGAACTGGGACATCTCTGACCCAGGGCACCAGAGCACCGCTGAGGGTTCAGGATGCGGCCAGCAAGTCTCTACCGAGAAGGACTGGCCGAGCTGGCGGCAGGCTGATTGCGACATGAAGCAACACTTTGTGTGTAAAATGCATGCCATGTGAATGGTGCTGCTAAATGAAACTGAATTACATGGACCTGTGTATAATTATGATGTCATATTGTTTACATGTACAGAGATTGAACTTGTATACTACATGTAGTACTAGGGCATATCCTGGCAGTATTGTAGATTGTGTATAATTAGTAAATAATAAATGTACTTACATGTAGGTACACTACAGCAAAAGGAAAACAAGGTGTAAAGTTGAATATAATTTGAGGTATTGGACTGATGGGCTTACAGTGTCACATATATACAGTCTACAAGGGCTTGAGTTTTACACTGGACCGCAGGATACACTAGTATTAGGCCCTACTGTTAAACTTCATAGAAAGTTCTTTCTCAATAAGATTTAGGTATTGTAAAATAAATTCTGATCTAGTAAAAAATTTGAGCTACACGCCCCTCCCCCTCCCCTACACAGCCAAGAGTGTATGGCCTCAAATCGTGGACCTTTCTTTGTTTGATTTGTCCTGACAAACGTGGACACCATTGTTTTTCTTTGTGATAGCAATTATGGACCTATTGTTCCTTCTGTTATAAGTGCTCAGTTTAATGTCACTAAAAATACAAACAAGTGTAATCGGGAACCTCCTATTGTTCCTCTTTTGTTTATACTTGAACTTTTTGGCAACAGCTCGATCACAATGGTTTTGTATATTTTCCAAATTGGGAACTTTCACCAAAGCTAGGACCCTACTGCTTTCTATTTCTCTAGTTTCAGACAACTTAAAGAACCAATATCATACATGTACTTCTCACCACAAACCTCCTTGTTAGAATTTCCCCACATAGCATTTAGGAAGATATCAACCAAGAAAAACCCTGAATAAATGGGTTTCACTTGACAACAGAGGGCAGTATACACCTCCTCCATTACAATCACATCGTGTGTACAATGAGACCGTGTACATTTTCTCATGAGCACATGTACGTGTATGTAGAGGGTGCAATACATTCCAGCTAGATTGGCCAAGTCTACAGTGTGTGAGAAATGCAGGTGTCTTTGGGAAATATGTTCCCCTGAGATTCTGTCTCCCATATAGGAAAATAACATGGGTTGAAGGAGGTTGATTCAAAAGAGGGCGCTGTCAGAAGAAATTTTTACATAGTTCGTAGTATGGGAGGACTAAATCTCTGGGAGGGATAGAATCTCCTGTCACAAAGGCCCTAATTGTATGAAGGTACAAAGAATCCACAGATCTACACAAATACATATGAGACAAGAGGAAGTGAAAGCTAGCTTTTTAAGCACCTCTGTATAACTTGGGCCTAGTATAAAAGTTGATCGTCCCCACCCGCATCCTTTTTGGAACCTGCTTCCTTTTTTTTTTTGCCCCCAAAAAGACTTAAGTTTTTATTAACTTTTCGCTTCATCTTGCCACTCATTCTTTTGATGATTGATTTAATTTACCAGTAATTTAGACTTCAAAGCCAGCAAATTTTAAGTCTGGCTGTTTCCTCCTTGGGAAACAAAACTTAGAGTAAAAAACAAGGTTCCTCCTCTGTCTGAAAAAATAAATAAAAGGACACTTGGCCTAATGCTTTTGAAGGTAAATACAAATTGACAGGTTCCTTCATGGTTTCTTTCAAACCATACACTGTACACTGTATAAACTTGCTCAGGTATTTTGTTTTACTTTTCCTGTAAATATGTATACTCTGTAACCAACCTGTACTGTAGTTTAATTGTCAGTGGTGTTACCAGACATGCTCATCTTGGGGAGGGGACAAGCAGGGGCAAAGAAGTATTTTTAAATTTTGTTTATTGATTTTTTTTTTTTAATAATTTGATTTGTTTCTTAATTTTTTCTTGGGGAAGAGTGGCTATCAAACCATTCATTTGTGTATTTTGTTCAATCTTATTTCTGGGGGAGCAGGGATTCAGAGCGGGGTTCTATCTTTAGATAGTGACGATAGTCGTGTTTTGTAACATTGTACATGAATATTTTATACAATTATTCAGTAGAAATTATTAAAGATTAAAATTGTTGATAACAATTTCTGGGTTTATTTATTTAGTCATATCATAAAGCACTTTACATCCCACCAAAAGGGTAAAGCAATAATGGCTCAGTATCTTGCTTAAGGACACAAGTGTCAAGACCGGGACTCGAACCCACACTCTGCTGATCACATACACCAGAGCTTGAGTCTAGTGTGTTTGACCGCTTGGCCACGACACAGCTGACAGTCGCACCATCAGTACAGCAGATAGGTGATGTGATTGCACCTCTAGTGATACAAGCATTCACAAATTTGTCCTTTAAAAAAGTACAGGTACATGTAGAATAACAAGAAATGGCAGCCATTTTGAAACAAATTGAAAATTGATTATGTTTCCACCAATATTTTTTCTTATTCCATCTTGCCCTGCCTCCTTTAAGTAAAATGCACTCCTTACAACCACAAATGTACCCCTTGCCTTAAACCACAGCTGAGAAACAAAAGACCACATGTCCGCCCCAGGGAACGGCTGGCACACTTTACATTGACCTGTAGCACCTAAATCTTAATGAAACACAGGCTTGAGCATTGTGGGTCAGGAGGTAAGGCCAATTTAAAAAATATACCAGTTGATTGTCCTGGTGGAAGACTAAGTCTAAAACATGGGTAAATGAAATGAATCCTTGAAGATACAGTGCCAAGATGAAGCAAGAATACATATAAACCAATTGGTCTCTGTGAGGACACAAATTAAAATAACAAAAAGTTTTTAAAGGACGCCAATTGTGAAGGAGGGGCGCAGTTGTATTTTTAAGTAGAACCTGTGATTCTATACTTAATTTTTGCTTCTGTTCAGTCTTACTGCTCAATGAAGAAAACAAAAACAAGTTGGGGGCTGGGATTGGGAGCGGCAGAGGGGGGATTCATTCACTTTATCAGACTAGTTAAGATCTTTTATTGATGATTAATTTATAAATCTAGAAAAGTATTCAAGGGCTGGTGATCCCATTTATCTTGTTTTTATTTTTATTTGATAAATTTGATTGATAAAAAAAATTACTAAAAGTCCCTTTAAAAATGTTGAATGATAGGGGCATACACACAGAGGATACAAATGTTTTCAAAAAATTATTAAACAAAGGTGTTCTAACACTACTAGGAAAAAATATAATACAAGAGATCCTTCAATCATTCATTTCCTAACTCAGGATGTGATTATTTTCTCAATTTAATTCACTCTATCATAAGAAAAAATAAAATTTGAGAAAGCGCTCTTATTGTGTTTGTAAAATACAAGCACTCACTCTTCTTTTCCAAGGTGTAAAATGACAACAAAAAATGTAAAAATTCATATATAATTCTTTTTTAATCAAGTCGAAAAACAGCAGTAGGATGAAAGAGGTACGTATGTTCGTGTTCCATTTTTCCACAATGGAAACCGCAGGCTGTACAAAATTAAATTATTCACTACAACTTCTTGACTGTTATAAGGTGTCTTCAAAACATTTAAAAGATGGTCTGAATACATGAGTGGGTTTGTACCTTATTAATAATTGGATGCATCGGCGCCAATTAACAAATGAGAAACCATCTAACTGTAATAACACTGGCCTTCAGATGGCGCAAAAAACTAATTAGGGGGGCGGTTTAACTGCTTCTTGATTTCATCGGATTTCTACCATCCCCTAGTTCCAATAATCCCTCCAACTCCATTAGTGCCACACTAAACACGCCTGCCAGTCTCCATTGTGTCTTTTGTCTGCCGAGCGAATCACATTAAATTGGAAACCCTTTGAGGGCAGTTTAACCCTGTTTCCCGAGATCGGCCGCAGCAGCATTCATTGAGTCATGGCACTCCTCCGTTCTTCTTGTTGTCAAACCAGACAGTATAAATCAATTTGTGAGTGTACAGGTTTGGTGGTTTTAATCCTATTAGTGAGTTTAGTGTCTAGTACTCCGAGTGTATTGTGACGGGAGACAAGCTGTAAGAGGCTTACTGATGGCAATAACGGAAATCATTTAACGGTTAGGTCTTTTTACACGTTTGACAATACATTGCATTTGACATGCCTACACTACTAATCATAGCAATAAGACTGCCAAATGTGCTCCTTCAAAATGTATATCTACTTATAAATGAAAGCACAATTATATATCTACCATGTACGCATCAAATGGAAACAGTCATTGATTTGTAAACCCCCTACAATCTGGTAGGTTGTGGAGCCCACTGTTTCACCATTTAAACCCAAGCTTCACTGATCATGCATGGTTGTGTACACTTTAGGCCCTTTCACATGAGCACCAGTATTTAGGTCCTCATTACATTAATTGGCGCTGGTTCTCAATCAACTCCCTAGGAGTACACAGATATATACCAGAGTCTCTTGTTTTTCAAGGAGGGTTAATGGTCAGTATTGTTCATTCACTCAACGTTTGAACAGTGTCTTCTAAGGTCTTAAAAAGACCTTTTCTTGAGTTTAAACAGTATCTCAGATGGAAAATTTCTCTGGAGGATTGGTACTGCTATCTGTGACCCTTACGATTTGAAATAATCAAGTTTACCAAATATATACATCAAATAATAAACCACAAGGGAAACTGAGTGGGTAAATTTTTAATTATTTTGGGGATGAACAAAGAAAACATTTTCTTTTCTTCAACCCAATAATCAAAAATTTGGTAAGTTTAAAATTTTTTTTTTTTTTACGAAATTACCAAATTCTGTACTTTGTCTTTAAAGGGATCGTACAAGTAACTCCTTAAAAATTTGAAATCTACATGTAGTATTCAATTTAACAAATCACAACGTAACGTTTACAAAATTTCAGTAAAGCACACTATATTCCCTATCCACCCCTAACCCATCAACCAACAGCATGTCTTGTGGATTCTCTTGGACTCAGAACACCTCCATGTAAACTGATTATGCCAAGTGTGGGTTCGACTTCGAGTCCCGGTCTTGACACTTAAGCAAGACACTTAACAATTATTGCTTCGTCCTTCGGATGGGACATAAAGCTGTTAGGTCCCATGTGCTGTGTATTAAATGCACGTAAAATAACCTAGTGCACTTACCCAAAAGAGAAGGGGTTTGCCCACAATTATTCTGGCATGGTCTGGCAGCGATATGCACCACCCCACCATGTATACCATGTATACCATGTATACCTTTCAACATGTTCAAGGTGGTGTATGGTTGCGCCATAAAAAATCACTTTTAACATTAGACTACAGAACCCAGATCCATATTGTAAAGCCAGTCGTCCTGAGTTGGGGTTAGGAGGGTAAAGGAAGGGGAGAGGGAAAGCTTCAAAAATGAACACAAAAGAAAGAAAAACTTACCTGAACATATAGAGTCCAACGGCTGAAGACAGACTGAAAAGCATCACCTAGAGACAACGAACAAACAAAGGGTTTTCTTACACTCAAATACAAACAGTGAAGGCGAGTATTTTTTTCTTCACTTTCTTGTCCAGGTATTTATAGTCATATTTTTTAATGTATTTTTTGGTATGTCAACCGTATACTGTCTGACCGTTCAATATCATCCACAGTGATTCTGAATAATAAGACATGCGATGCTACTGCAGTCTCTAACAAAAGGGGGGGGGGGGGGGAGGAATCCAGGCATAGCGAGACTTTGTACCATGTTTCTTTTCAATTTTCAATGGCACGACTGAGAAAGTAAAACAACCGGTAGTGGTGAACACATTTACAGTGCACAGTCAACCCTCCTACTGTCTGACCAATCATTATCTTAATGATAACTATGCCAGCCTCAAATATAATATCACGTGACGAACTCATTTACACAGTACACAGTCACCCCCCTACTGTGAAATTGGCCTGACAACGGTCTCTTTTGACTCAATTTCCTCAGGCCGCCATGTTATTATTGCACGTTTAAACGTGGCCACATGATCTTTTATCGACCAATCAGAATAAACAAACTGTCCCAAGGAATAATAGATAACTATGCAAACCTACAATATGTGGTGAACGAATACACAGTACAAATATAGTTAGTTCTGCACACAGTTGTACCATCATACACAATATATGGTCAAATTCACTCTAGGACCAATGGTTAACTAGTGGTTGTTTAGTGACGTACGTACATGTAGAGCATGCGCACAGAAGTTGTAGTGCGAATGACTCTAGTCATGTCATGTCAATGCGACTGCTGACTTAATGTATGTTATCATTTTCTTATAACTGGACCACTCTGCACTGTGCTATAAAGCAGCTATTGATAACCAGTGATGTGACCATGCCCCGTAAGCTGATTCCAAATAGTCGACTAGCGTAGTCCAACTATCGTTGGCTAGACAGAGTTCGGGCTAACTTAGTCGAACTATGGTCAACCCTAGTCCTAGTGCGAAATTGGCCTTTGCCCTTGTAGTTCTATGGTTTCAAATGGTTGGTCAATTCACTCAAAATGTTTGCTTAAAAATAATGCCAACGCCCTCTTTATATGATCATGGTTTAGTTTCCTTTGAGTACATACCTCTCCATACTTTATTGGCCTCACCAATCCTCTGGAAATTAACATTTTGCATAAAAGCTCTGTTGCCTGGAATAAACAGAAAAATCAGTAACAAAAACAATTGAAAAGCCACTTCAAATTTATCAGCCTCTGCAATGTCAAAATTAAAGAGCTGCCAACATTTATATCTTAAAGGCACTGAACACGTTTGATAATTGTCAAAGACCAGTATTCTCACTTGGTGTATCCCAACATAATGCATAAAATAACAAACCTGTAAAAATTTGGGCTAAATTGGTCATTGAAGTTGCAAGAAAATAATGACAAAAAAAACACCCTTGTTGTATTACTTTGTGTGCTTTCAGATGCTAGTAAAAACTTCATGCATGAAGTTTTTTAATATTTTAGTGAGGAGTTACCTCTTTCTCAAACACTACGTTACTTCAGAGGGAGTGGTTTCCTACAATGTTTCATACTATCAACAGCTCTCCGTTGCTCGTTACCAAGTAAGTTTTTATGCCAATATATATTTTGTGTAATTACCAAACGTGTCCACTGCCTTTAATACACTCGTGGGAGATTTTGTACATCAATCGGGAAGATATTTATTAGACAATCAACATAATGGGGCAAAAGTTTTCATAATCAGGGTTTTTTTTTAATTTGTTCATCAGACCATGGAAAGATTGGTTTATTTTCAGGGAGAATTCTGCAGAATTAGGGAGAGTTGGCAGCTCTGAAATTGTAGAATAAAAAATTCCCAGCCTTTAAGCCGGTCAAGAAACAGACATGAAAAGATTCAGGATAGTTAGAAGGTAATGGAAAGCCTAGAGTTTCCTGCTAGGTTTTGAGAGTCATTTGATGTGTGTCTAACCCTAACAGTGTGCATGGCCCATTAAAACAGCCCCAGTTTCAGAATGTGCAATGATATGACCGATGAAATCAACTTATTTGTAATAGATTTGTAGCTGAAGGTAAAACTTACCATGAAACCTTAAAATTGTTGGCTCTTTGCTAAAGGGTCGTTCATTGCAATTACTTACCCAAAATACTAATAGTCAAGTTGCGTTAAATGAAACAAAATATATATAAAATGTTTCTTTTCTTCTAACAATAATTAATTTGGAGACCTCTCTCTATTTCCCAGGAGCTCACCATATTATGCAAAAGAACTTTTGTGAAATCCATACAAACTCCATTAACGACCTTAAAGTTCTGAGCTGATGAAATGAACTTTGTCAAAGTTCAAAATGCGACCAGTTTGGTTGGAAAGTTAGCTTTTATAAAGTTACGTGCATTTCTCAGAGGGAGGAGGGGGGAGAAGTAGGGGGAGAAGTAGGGCCTACTTTTCATGGTTAGCATTTAAAAAGAGAAAAGTGAAAACATTTTTTCTTGGGAGTTCCCTCAGAAACATGTCATGTCTGAAGAGGGATGATATACCTTTAAGGCATATGACGCCTCTCTCCGGGGGACCGTCTCACGGCCAAGGTCAAGAGAAGGTTTCCTTCTTTTTTTTAAATCATAGTTTTGCCTCTCAAAAGGCTACAGGGTGACGTCAATGCCTCATACATATTAGAGGCCATTTTCACAACAACGGCTTACATGTAGGCTTGGGCTCCTTCACTTTTTTAGAAAATGTGTGCTCTCCTTATGGGACTTCAAACAGACGGATGTAACCCAAGCCTAACCCAAGCCTGAGTTGCGGTCTCAAAACCGGCCACAAAGGCATGGGAAAAAGTACACATTTTTTATTGAGTACAAGGGCTGATCTTTACATATCGTAAAAGCTTTTATAAGACTTTCCATGCTATTTTACAACTATACATGCTATTTTTCTGAGGGCAATAAAAATCAGAAATCAGACTTAAGAAGGACGAATATCGTGCCTAAATTATTGGTGGCAGCTTGAGTCTGCCCTAGACGCAGCAATGAGTTAACTGCCATTTTGCAAGCAGAGTACTCTTTGAAGCACTGGGCTAACTCTGGTGACTGGCTAGCAACACTTTGAGCAGCTTCTACAGGTAGCCAATGCTGAGTATATTAATTGTTAGCACTGTCACAGTGCAACTCAAAAGTTCACAGTGAAATCAAAGTAAAATCAGTGGCAAAATAAAAATAGTGCTCCTTTTTTATTTATTTTTTATTTATTTTACTTGAACTTGTGAGTTTACTAATGAATAAATAAAAATAAAAATACATAATCAGTTATATAGCATTTTACCTATAGGCAATTCAAATCACTAAGGCCTAGTATGTTTCATACAGGTATACTTTGTTTTTTAAATACGATACCTAGAACCTAGAAGGGTTTGCAAGGTGATGTGCTGAGCCATTTTTCTTCTTGATAAGAATACTGGGTTCTTTTATGTGCATTACACAACACGCGGGACCTACATGTACCACTTAACTTCCTATCGGAAGGACGGAGGGATAATGGTCAAGTGTCTTGCTTAAGGGCACAAGTGTCAAGACCAGGACTTGAACCCACACACTGATCAGAAACACCAGAAGCCAGTCAAGAGTTGTTTACAACCATTGTCTTGTTTTGGCATGGATTGTCAACTGACATGTAGTCTTTATGACCTAATCATTAATGTAAATTCAACAACGATATCAAGCACCCATGTCCTTCCGTCACCTTGCCCAATTTAATCCATAGTGTTTCCCATGAGTGAAAATAACAAAATTAAACACATCACATTATAATGCTCAATCAGATTTAAATCAATGCGTTACACATTTGTTTGTCAATGGTTATTGCATTAGCGCCAAATAATGATGAAAACTTAAAAGTGAGAAGTTAAGATTCAGGTCTTCCCACACTAATAAGAGGGTTTAGGATAAATGGGAGTTATTTGAGCTCCAGGTGGCAGCAGACCTAACCAGTTAAACTTCCTTCTGTTTCCACAGTTCTGAGCATGCACAGAATTCCACGAACAATGAACATGGTAAGTATGCCACAACCTGATGTTCAGAAAAGTTTCCAATTGACCCATTGCACAACAAGTAGCCCACGCACGTCTCCTGTCCGCCATTTTGGGAGCCAAAACGTGCACAAAGGGAATGGACTCCCACAAAAGGCAGAAATGGTAAATGTGCATTGTTCAGAGGTGCGTATGCACATGTACAATTCCTTTTGTGCACACTTTGACTCCCAAAGTGTAAGTGCGTAAGTGCGTTGCGCGTTGTGCAGTGGGTCTATACCTGTGATTTGCCTTTGAGAGGCCATTTTCACAGTGCATCACAAGAAATGGTCTATAATTTAAATTGTCTTGTTGGGCCCGCCGCATCACCCTGATTGTTATAGTTCATCTATGTTAAACTTACCAATATTTTTGCATAGGAAATACCTTGACTCGAAAGAGTTTCATAGAGAATTTTAGGCACAGAAGTTATCTTTTGGTAAAAGGGACACATTTTATATCCAAAGGTATTTTGTAGTTATTTTTGATAATTTTTTTATATATTTTTTTTCATTCTTTGAGACAACAGTACAATCGAGAAGTTTTGTGCACAACTTTTCATGTAACAAATGTTTTTGTTGTACACAAACAATGTTTCCTAATTTCATCCTCCACAAAATAAACTAACCTTGTAACCTTGTGGCTTATTACTTGATACAAGAAAATGATAACAAAAGTTATCTCATGATTTTTGTAGGTACGACAGAAAACCATGTGAATTCCCATGCAGCAGTCCAGGAGAAAATTGTTTGTGAGTGCTAAAGGGTTAAGGTCCCAAACTGCCAGTGTGGTGCGGAGGTCAAGTATGATTTTTAAATAGTCCACCGCATTGGGGGCAAGTGCCCTCTCTGGGGCAAACTGAAGAGGGCCACTGTATTGTGAGTACTGTATCGGATCATGGTACAGAAATCATTAGAGACTCGGTCCAACCGTTTAGCCCTTTCAACATAAGATAAACCTGAAATAATTAGTAGGCCCCTTCACACTTGATTTGTTAACGCCCCCCCGGAATCTCTCAGAAAGTGTCGTTCACGCTGCTTCCTCTGCTCTGATGTAGGGATACATGAAATAACCAAAGGGGTTAAGACAGTGTTGTCCAGAAGCGCTTGCCGTCGGCTCCTTCTTTATTTATTTTTTGTCAGAGTGCACATTTTCCACAGGAAATATTGCAGTGATTTTTAAACGAGTACATGATGATAGCCGGGTTAATCTTTCCTGTGGTTTACTACACATGCAAGTTTCATAGAAAGAGGTTCCGTAGTGCGAGAAAGACTTCCCCCCTCAAAACAACCTTTGCATTTTTTTAATTTTTTTTTTAAGCCAGTAATTTTAAAGAGCCCCTGCAGTTATGGCATGTAAATGTGTTAATTATTGCTTCTGTGCCGCGTACAACTTCATAACTTGCCACTTACCAGCTGCATTGAATATGAAGCAAGTTTGATCCTTCTGTAAATATTATAAAACATGAAACGGTTAACAAACAGTTAAGACAACTCACTCACCAGTGTTGCCATGTAAAGAGCCAGAGTAGGTCTCCTACAATAGAAAATAGGGGTGTGTGATTAGAGTTTGCTTCTTTACTCCAAAGGCAGGGAGGATATTACTGGGGGAGGCCTAAGGGGTGTAATTTCATTATTTATTTCTCTCTTCTAGTTTATTTTGTTTAAGATCCCCCCTTTGTTTTATAGCTTGAGGCACCCTCTTTTGACTCACGTTTCCTCCAGCCATGTTTCAACACTCCTCACCGTGTTTAAATCGCATATTTAAACATGACCACATGATCTCTTCTCGACTAATCAGAATGGATTAACTCTGTTTATGAATTAAACAATCAATCAGTACCTGTTTTTCTGTTCCAATGAAATAGCAACACCTGAGGCAAAACAGGCAGGCACAAAAGCAAACATGGGGTAGAAACAACCAATGATTCTCCTGGAAATAAAAACAATTTTAAAAACAATGCAGCGTTAACATGGAAGGTACAAACAACAAGATTTGGAGAAGAACAAGAATTATTCAATGTTATTATTGCCTTCTGAAACTAATTGGTCAAAGTTTTGTTTCAATGGATTCAATGAGCCAAATTTAGGGAGTGGATTTGCTAAACTAAACACCACACAAGATCACCCGGCCACAACAACCCAGTAAATAACCAGTAATTTGTCTCATACCTGAACAAACATATTGAGGACATAAAAACAATTGCATTGGCTGCCAAGAAGTTGGTTGAGCGTAGGATGTCTAAAATGAGCTTCTTGATACTTGGGATGCCTCGGTGGAAAATAAGTGTAGAAACCTGCACAAAAATAGACACAGAAATTGAAAATACAAACTGATTTTGGGCTGGGAGTGTTTCGAGGAAAAAATACATTTTTACCTTGTTTCATTGTAAGATAAGGGAGTCATAATAATGTTTTTTTACTTCTTGGGGACTCCATCTACTGGAAACACAAACAAACTAAATAGTTCAGAGCCCCTTAGAGCCACTCTTCTTTAATAACAGACATGTACATGTATATCACTGGTGTATTACACCATTCTCAAGTGTTCAAGGTCTTAAATGCAAAGTATATCTTTGGTTTTTGGAACCGTTCAATTGTTTGAATGCAAATGTTGATAGACAATAGACTGAACCTGTGAAAATTTCATCTTAAAAGGTAGTAGGCCTAGCGTCTCTGAGATATCACCGAAAAATATTTTAACTAAATAAATCAAATTCCCAATTAGAGAATAGACTGAACCTGTGAAAATTTCATCTTAAAAGGTAGGGGCCTAGTAGGCCTAGCGTCTCTGAGATATCACCGAAAAATATTTTAACAACAAATAAATCAAATTCCAAATTGAATTGTCAATTCCCATTTTATTTTTCACAAACACTAAATAGTGTCATCCAAGGATAAATTTAACAATTCTGAACCCAGCACTGCAGCCATGATAGAGTAAGGACACAAGGAATATGTGAGTGAAGATTCAGCTTCCTAAAACAAATTGAAACTATGACAAAAATGTTGTATACTTTTTATCACAAGGACAGTAGTTGTACCATTGCAATGGTACAACTACGCTGGGCCTTTTTGGTCCTAAGTACTGGGCCCAATTTCACGGAGCTGCTTAAGTAAAGAATTTGCTTAAGCACGAAAATATCTTGCTTATTTTACACATGTTACTGGCCAAAATGTCATGCCTTATACATTGCTTGTGACTGGTATTTAGCTGTTGTTTACTTAGCATAACAATTGAGTGTATAGTCTTGGCCGGTAGTCTGATTTTACTAAGCAATGATTTTTTTGCTTAAGCAAAATTTTGTGCTTAAGCAGCTCCATGAAATTGGGCCCTGGTCCTAACTTAGGACTGGGCCCAATTTCATGGCTCTGCTTACCGCGGAATTCTGCGCTTACGTATCACAGAATGTGTGCTACAAGTGCTCCGTAAGCGCAGAATTCCACGGTAAGCAGAGCCATGAAATTGGGCCCTGGTTTGCTAGCATTCCATCAAATTGATATCAAATACACTAAGCTTGTTAAGAAGTCACTTAGATGTACAGTACAAATTATTGGGAAATGCACACATTTATTTTTAAAATACATTAATTAGTTTGTGTGGTAGTAAACATCCTAGCCCTTTTGCTCCTCGCCGTAAAGTCTGGGTGATTCAATAATTAGGAAGTTTAGCTAACTATGGTAATAAATCACTTACTGGGTAACTATTTGAATCAAATTTGATGTAACACAGAAGCTGTGCATGCAAAGAAGTCTCTTAGATGTAAAAAATAAATTGTTGGGAAATACACAGAACATATTTCTTAACCTTAATTGGTGTGGTATGATCTAAAGGCTCTTTCAAGGATTTCCGTATAAATTAGGCTCTTAACTCATTTAAGGGTTTTATACAAAAATTGTAATATTTGTTCACTCACCCTGGAATGTGTAAAAATCATCCAACTCCCTGTCACCGTTCCAACTTATTGAGAGTTGCGCTACAAATTCATTTACATCGTCTGCCTCATACGTGTACTTTTAAGGAGAAACATTATGCAAAAAATGATCGTCTGTGAACTATTGATGTCAGAGTTTTGTTATTTGTGAGTTTAGATTGTCTAATTTTAATAGATTTTAAATTAAATTTTAATTTTGAATGTTTTGAGGGTACTAAGTAGGTCCTTGCAGTGCTAAAACTACACATCGGTGCATGGGTAAACATTTTCTGGCGAAAACAAAAATTGCTTGCCTATCTCTAATGCATTATTAACTACCACCATTGTCAACTCCTCATACTTACCGATCGACTATTACATTTGATGACGTCACTCGATACTTTAGTTGCTTGGACACTCTGCTTCACATTGTCAACCAACAAGGAACACTCATAGTTGAGCTAACATGAAAAAGAATTCAGAGGCGCTAAGAGTTATAAAAGAAAAAGATCGTTCCACTCGTGCATTATCTCAGCTTTTCCCGCTGTCTTTCCCTTCTGCGGGTACCATCTTTTCTACCCTCCAGGATTGTGTTTGTGAGACTCCCCTTCAATCTGACCATGTGACCAAACCAGACCAGTTCCCACTCTTTTGCTTGCCAATATAGGTCTCCATTAGCTCAAGCACAACTTGGTTATCTCATGGACAGAATACGCATCTTTAAATACACAAAAAGGGACAAACCGTGTTTGAGTCTGGCAAGTTGGAGACATTGGCATGTATTTCTCTTTGAATGTCGACTGGAACAAGTACCTCCCCACCCTGCAGTTGTAGCTGAGGACAGAATTCTGGTCCTTGGTTTTCACCTTGGAATCCAGCGGGATTCTAAGAAAGTAGACACCAAAAACATAACATAACATAACAAGTAAAATACATACGGTGCTATTCAGTCAAGATAACAGCGCATACTAATATAAAATAACACGGATAGAGGTGAGTCATTAGAGCTTTACGAAATAGAGATCCAACTTCCCAGATTCCCTAATGACTGGAGGAAGCCAATGAAGTTCCCTGAGAGATGGGATGATAATGTTCCCTCAAGGCTGTTGGACAAACAAAACAAGCGACACTTATTTTGTGAACTCTGTCCATTAAAAAAGGAGATTGTCATAGTCAATACGAGAGAAGACTAAGCTCTGACAGCAGGATGAAGAGGATCCTCAAAAACAATGCCATAATTATTATCTTCATTGCACTCCACCTCAACACAATTACGAGAAAAAAAAACACAATGGCATCAATCTAGAATGCCCTTTTATCACCACAATAGTTTTCATGTGTTGTACAAAGGCAGGAAAGACCTTGTAATTGGAAGCTAACAGGAAAAGATGACTTTGCAAGATGATTGTGTTTTTATGCATAAAAAATACTTCATCAAACTTCAATGATTCTGAAATCACAAAATTGCCCAACTTGGTGTTATACATAGGATATAGTCTCCTATAATCTGCTTTACGTGTCGTGTACATCATCTAGTAGCAATAAGAACACTTAATAACCAATAATAACTGGAGTCTATAGTTGTAATAATTTAAAGTGTATTAAAATAATTCACAATGAGCAGTTGAATCAGATAGTTGTGATGATTGTAACCTAGACTGTTCCCCTGTTTTACCAAAGTGATAATGTCAGATGTTTGGGCTTACTGTAGCCCTCCCCAAGTCAGGGGATTAGAGGGTAACGATCTTGCACTCTATGGGCTGATCAATTTCTGGGTCTGGCTGACCTGGGGTCGATTTCACAAATGGGATTTCAACTCGGATTCAGCGTCATGTTGACTCTCTTTTGATTCCAGGACCTATTGACCCAGAAATGGGTCAGGCCCCGAGGGACTGCAGATCTGGGTTGTTTCAGGCTCAGAGGTTTTTAGACAGGATATTATCTTTCCGAGTACACCCCGTCACCCACTCATGCACTTTTGTGGAAAAGTGCAGTATATTGCCCAATGCAGCACAACACGTATAAGGAAGGAAAATCACTTTCACTTTGTCAAAAAGGCTAGAATCTCATCTGCACGGAGTCTTTATCAAGAAATTAAATAACGAAAAAAAATTATAATAATATCACCAACATTGCGGCCGATGATAATGGTGTCGTCTTCCGGTGAACACTCGGTACTACTTTGATGGGTGCATGTATTGTCAAATACGCACCAGTCACAATCCCAATCACTAGTAACGCAATCGCCACACCTGTACAAACAATCAACCAATCAGTGTGTCAATCAAACCTGGAGAATTGTTTTTGATTCATAAACAGAGGGAAAAAATTACATCAACATTCTTCACATAGTCAAATTTAAACAACCATCTAACTTTAGTACCAAACATTTTGTAATTCCACGTCTCAAATACTTTTTTCATTTCGGGCAGGTGGCAAAATTGATCAGGAAAATTTACAACAATATTAAGCACTTGGAGCGATGTCACAGAATTTGGCAAGCACACTTGATGTCAATCTAGGGAAAAACCACCATAGTTACAATTCTTTGTATATAGGCATGAATGATATGGTAGTTGCATCCTGAACAACAAACATTACAGGATGTGTACAACATTGGCAAGATTGAAAATACAAATGTTCACAGATTTGCACATAAATTCCAGTGGTCTATGGTAGAAAACTTCCCTTGAAACAGTTTTACTTGAAATACTAAGAGCTTTTAGGAAAGCAGTAAAACAATTAATCTTTATTACTTATCACTGGTGATAAAATCCGATGTTTGGAAACAGTGAAACATATAATGGTTTTTGACACTGTTTTCTCATGCTAATGTAATTAAAATAATCTAGGAAGATTACGATAACACTATGTACATAAAACAATTATGTAACAATTCGAAGTTTCTATCATCTTCAGAAAGTCGTCTTCAGCTTTCCACCTGAAGGCGATCAGCGTACTGATCGAAATATTGAGTTTTTTACACCTCCGTTGGGTTCTTTTCAGAACCATGACTGACTGATTTCCAAAGATATTTTTCAAATGCATGTTGACCTTGCAACGTTTTAAATCCTACTAATGTAAATGGTGTTACTGCAAACATTATCTCCACCACGCAAAGTTTCAAACTTTAAATTACCCCGATTGTTTACAATGGGAAATAACCTACCTTTTGTGCCATGAACATTGATAGAAAACGAATTCTGTGGAGACAAACGCAATTGGGACCGATGAAACAACACTCAGCTTCATTTCCACATGGTCCTCTGTAAAACAAACAATTTTTATAATGAGCCCTTTCGAAACCATGCCTTCTGCTCCGCACTCCGTCAGTCATTTTTGAATCGTAGGTGTTTTTATAGCAATGGGGCTTCAAAAAGGTTTGACTGAGTATGCTGAACCTGTGGTTTCGAAAAGGTCTTGAGACAGGCATTACTTACTAGTGTGTATACATGCCTGCCCATTTTCGGATTTCAAATTCGTTATTGCAGAGATAATATGTCGTCCCAATGCAACGCGATTGGTTGTTATAGTTGCAAAATGTGAATTCTATGGTCAGTATGTTATTTAAAAGTTGGACAGTCATTTTTTGTTTTGATCGCCAAGTTTTGGATTGCCCTGCTGCAACAGGAGGGCCTGGCTTTATAGACCAACGAAATATCACTGGTTATTGTGCAGTAAGGCTTGGTTTTTTTAACAGGTTGGCACACAGTCCTGACTGGCATCTTGTTAACGTAATCGCCGATATCTCAAAACGAATTACTGGAGAAGAGATATCAGTATCACACAAACATGGCTAAAAACGATCGATAATCGTACTAATTGTACAGTTCCTCCGAGCCAGTCGATGTTGCACCCTTTACTGGTGACTAATTTTTTTTTAAAAGAGCGTCGCCAATCAAGACTGGCACCAGACCGAGGTTGTGAATACCCATTATTCTTGTTGCCGGGATCAGGTACCCGTACGGACCTGTCTCTGGGTTATCTTTACCTTCAATAGTGCCACTTGGGTATAAAAGTTATGACTGATCGTAGGCACCGGTTGGCTATGGTGTACGTTTTGGTGTTACCACCACCATAGACTGGTCCCCTGTCTTTATCCTCAAGGATAAACACAGCCACTGGTTTCTTCACAAACCCAATGGTGTAATTGGATACAATGATTTAATTGGATGCTGTGACGTAAGATTTTCATATCTGTCTTATGATTGGTCCGAGGTGATCGGTCGTCGGCATGCAACGTTTGCATAATGTTTACATCATGTAGTGATGTTGGATGTGCACATGTACTTGTGAACTGACTTCTATACTCCCTGTGAAATGAATGCAAAGTCAAATGTACATCCGGCGGGTTCCCGCCACGTGCTCAAAGGCTGGTGTCTGGCGTTTTCACGAGCCTCGAAGTGTGACGTCAGATGTCCAGGCTACCACACCACCACAGCACTTGACCAAATCGAAACATGTTTATACTTTCCTTTGAAAGGACAGGTGACCCCCATCCACCTGAGTTTGTTAAATGAAAGTAATTGGGAAGCAAAACACTGTCGACTTTCCAGAAAGCATGAAATTACCCGTCCTAAAAAGAAAACAGTTCCATTGACAACGCTACATAAAATGAATAGTTACTTGGCATCACCAAGTTAGATTTACCATTTGAAGGGATGTTTGGCCGAGCTGTTGTTTCAGGAATGGTACAAGTGACAGTATTTCCTGTTGTTGTTCCTTGATACACCGGTAGATCGTTGAACTTGCAGGAATAGGTCTCGCCATCTTGAAGTTTGGGGAGGTGCTCTACAGTCAGTACAATCTGAATTTATTGACAAGTGACACCATTATTTTTTTCTGA
>JAUELU010000010.1:6244228-6257169 GCA_032357145.1 Evasterias troschelii
ATTGCCATATCAGCCAATATTGTTTCTTTATGTTGAATGCAATAAAACAACCCAACCCCATTAAAAACCAGGATTCTTGTCTGTCCTTTTGATGGGAGGTGCAGTACAGCCATACACAGTACATTGTAGGTCCTGTGTCTTTTGCGTATTGTAAAAGAACCCAGTTACACTACCCTAAAAGTAAGATGGTTTGCTGCGATGTTTCTGGCTATGGCTGCTTAGTGTGCTACAGTACATGTACCTTATTAACCGATAACAGGAAACAATTTCATTAAGCAAAGCCAAGTTTTTGGACTAAATATTTTCAGTGCACACTGAATGCTTATAATTTTAGTAGCAAATGATAACTTTTCAGTTGCAACTGGTACATTTTGAGCATTTTGCTATGCTAATACAATGGAAAATCAATTTCCGACCGATATTAGGGTCTAATAATAAACTTCAAGCGCCTTAAGCTCCTTATTGTTGGATACGTGTGCTACATTCTCCATTATTTTTATTATTTTTATTTGAACTTTTAAGTTCTATGAAACCTTTTTGTACAGATGCTAATGTACTGTATGTACTTTGGCCATCGCATGCCAAATAGGCCCAACTATGAAATTAATTTGTTCATTCACAACTTGAAAACTTGATACATGACTAGGTATTAATTTCCTTTTTTTTTTTAACAGGTGCATGTCTACACTGAATCCCTTCATTAGTGCAGCATTTACATTACACTTAAATGCAGACTGTGAGTAAACCAGTACAAAGATGCGCAGGGTACCAGCGCCATCCTACGGATCTACTGACATAAAACATGAGCGTCATCAGTAATTGCAACACAACACCCGGTGCTGTCCCATGTGCAATACTAATTTGTCATGCTAAACCTCATGATGTACACACAGACAGAGCATTGGGGCAGACAAGGGGGGGGTAAGGCTTGATTTATTTGGTAATCAATGGAGGAAATTGTACGCATAGATCAGCTGCAGAAGGAGACACAATCAGCACCAAGGACTTGATAGCGTGATGGGGAGGCTAACGTGGGTGTTCAAACCATACATGAATGCTTCTAACATGTCTAAGAAGCCATCACTGCTCCCTACATGAGTAATTGGCTCTCATTTTAATGCTGTTTGATGACCTATCAAAAACTGAGCTTTTTTATAAAGGTGCAAAGCTGCAATTGAATTACTTGCCTCGTACCAATTTTGAATGTAAAGATTGTAAAAAGTTTACCGCTTGTTGTGCCATTCGATGAGGAGTACAAGTCTTGCCCTAGAATCTGTATGCCAAATTGAGTGTGACGCTATGTGGGATGGTACAGAACTATGTACAGTCATGCTGCTGTTTCTGGAGTTGGGTACATAAAGTGTCTCATGTCTAGTTACACTCAGGATCCCTGGTCGTGGTTGCCATTGCATCTGCCCGCTAGGGCCTTGGCAACAGCTGAACAAGTTATTTATTATCAACAATGCTTTAAACTCGCATTGTGTTTTCTCCTATGGCACTGTGGTGATGACATTCCCAATGGATGTTGTGAGTACAACAAGCAGTAGTGAGGACCCTGGTGGCGGCAGCAGCAGCTCGATAAGTTCCACTTGCATCATGCTAAATGAAAACAGCACGAGTTACGAGGGTGAAGAGGAGGCTAAGAGCACCCCGTCACTACCCATGTCACTACCCATGTCACTTGGTGCGATTGTCCCGCTGACAATCCTCATGGTTTGCATGATCTTTATCAGCGTTCTTGGAAACAGCATCGTGTGTCTGATTGTGTACCAGAAGCCGGCAATGCGGTCCGCGATCAACCTGCTCCTCGCCAACCTGGCCTTCGCCGACATCTTGGTGGCGCTTCTTTGCATGCCATTTGCCCTGATCACCTTACTTCAAGGGGAGTGGATCCTAGGGCATGTCATGTGCCAGATTACGGCCTTTCTGTACATCTTTCTTGTCATGGAAGCAACTTTCATTCTAGCCACTATTTCGGTCGACAGATATTTTATCATAGTACGTCGGAAAGACAAGCTGAACCCCCACCGAGCCAAGATAGTCATCGGTGTGTCCTGGCTGAGCAGCTTCCTTGTAGCCTTCCCACCCCTTGTGGGATGGTCCCACCTTGGATACTTGCCTGGCCAGGCGCAGTGTCGAGTTCAGACGACCACCAATCCTGCCGACAGGGCCTACATTGTCTGCCTCTACCTAGCTATTTTCTACATTCCGTGTGCCGCTATGTCCTTCTCGTATTTATTCATACTAAACACTGTGCGACGCAACTCCCTACGTGTGCAGAACCATCCGGAATCTCTAAGCATCAGCCAGGCCAATAAGCTCGGTCTGACAACTCTGCCCCGCCCATCTCGGGTCAATATGGACATGAGTTTTAAAACGCGTGCCTTCACCACAATCCTTCTACTATTCATCGTCTTCATTATGTGTTGGGCACCCTCAGCCATCGGCATGTATGTTGAACTCTTCTCTGAATCTCACAAGATGAACCCCTTTGCCGAGGCCGTGATTGTCTGGCTGACCTATCTCAACTCAGCCTTCAATCCGATCATCTACTGCTGGCGCATCAAAAAATTCCGAGAGGCTTGCCGGGAGTTGGCTCCCAAGACTTTCCGCCTTCTGCCCAAGCTGCCGGGGCGGACACGCAGAAGGATACGCCCAAGTGCAATGTACGAGTGCAATGAACAATCATCAGTATGACAGTTGTTAAATATTTATCTATTTATTATTATAAGAAAATGTTGATTATTTATTTTTGTCTTTTTAAAATTCTTAATATTTATATTTATGGAACATACTATGTAATGTATAATTGATGTCAAGCAGCTTAGTTCGGTGTATTACTTAGTAGAATTCACAGTGGAATCTTAAACCAAAGTGTTAGGCCTTGGATGTATGATTTTGTTTTAAAGAAGTGGCTCTTTGTGAAAAGGTTAACGTCATGTAACTTTGTCAGTTTGTCAACCCTGTAAATCAATGACTTCTCTATAAAAGTTGTTCTCCCATTGTTTGGACTAAGTTTTTTGAGCAATGTTCTCATTGGTTTTGTACACAAAAGCGAAGTGATGACATCCTCGTTCAGTGAAAATACTCGATCGGAATCCCCTTTGCTAAAGTCCTCGGTGTCAACACTGAAGTAGGTGTTTTTGTGCATATAAGATAGCAAATCTTTAACAAGGTCAAAGAGTAATTCAAACCATCAAAACATTGACAGATTTGAAGGCAATGTGCCCAGAGTTTAATTGATTTTCAGTTGTATTCAAGGCTCAGAGTAACATACATAGACCATGTAGACAATAGAAAATTATCATGGTTGAGCATGAAACAGAATTGTGCAAAAAAAAACACGGTTGTTTAGTTATTCAATGAAAAACTAGCCAATTATTTTGTACTTAAAACCAATGTTGTCAAAGCAACCCTTTTATTATTGGGTTATTTTTGCTCTTCACCTATTGAATAATGTCCAACTAATTACATTTTAACTTTGTTTATAGTGAGTTCTGTATGAATGTAGTGTCATTATAATATTCAATGTGGTTACAATTAGATTAAGGTACATTCAACTCCGCCATAGACAGTACATAAGTATCACAGCAAGTTTACTATAATTCACCATGCAGCTTCAGATTTGTTCACTAACCCCCCCCCCCCTCCCCTCCTAAAAGAAATAGAAAACATGAGAAGATGTCATTTCACCCCCAAAATTGAATCTGAGAACGGCCTAAGGATTGAAGTATTGTATCAGGCATCTGAAAGCACACTGTTCGATGCATCAGGGTGTTTTTTCTTTCATAATTTTCTTGCAACTTCAAATGACCAATTCAGCCCAAATTTTCACAGTTTGTTATATTATGCATGTGTTGGCAATGGTTGGATACACCAAGTAAGGATACTGTTCTTTGACAATAACCAAAAGTGTATCCTGCCTATTAATATAGAACAAAATGTCAGAATACATAGTACTTGATGCAGGGGACAGATCAAGTATACTGTGTCTAACAAGAGAGAAAACAAGGGTGAGTCACAATTTTTGTAATTTCTTCAGGAATATAATTATTCATGCAGCTTTATTAGATGGATACTTGGCCATAGGTTGGGTCATGATTGATTCTTGTTTATTAATATGTCTTGAGCTGTTTATTATTCTGGTTTATTATTAAAAACAAAACAAAAATACATGGTTGGCAGCCACTGGCTGAAATAACCTTGTTTACAAGTAAAAATGTATTAATAGATTAAAAAAATTGCAAAACAACACATCAAAAGGTTTAAGCAATAAATTGCACAAAAAGCCAGACGTGTTAAAAAGGAGTAGATAGGGACACATGTTAAAAAAAAAAAAAAGTAAAAATTACTTGTCATAGATTGGTCATAGATTGGTTTTTGTCAGCATTTGAATCTGAGAACAAATGGTTTCTCAGATTTCTGAGGGTTATGTGTCCGTTAGTGAATGCTGCATGGGGCCAGAGATCTGCATTTTGGTTCTCGCTGTAACCTCTCTAAATGTGATGGATTCAAGGTTCTTGTAAAAATACTGTGACAGTTTTTTGCTGTTTCATCAATAAACATGTGGACACTTACACCGTATTCAGCTGAAACTTTCACATGTGACTTTTATTGTATCTTTCTTGATAACTTTGCCTGATATGAAATTTGTCATTGAAATTTTCATTATAGAATATGTACAGTGGTGCTTCGTACTTCATTTTGAATTTTTCTAGGCAGGGTGTACTTTTGGTAATTACTCTACAATTTAATGACCATAAAAACTAACTTGGTAAAGAGCACTGGAGAGCTGTTTATAATAATTATAATTGTGGCTTCTTATATAGCGCTCAGGTCCGTCACTCAGGTGCTTCAACACTGGGTCACTGGGCCAATTAAGTTCATTCCTTAAACCATCTTGGCTCCCTTGGGAGTAGCCTGTGCTGCCAAATATGTAGCGCATCAAGCTAAATCAATTACAAGAACCATCTCTACCCTCACACATTTGTTGTCACAGGTATCCATTTAACCCTAAGTGATGAGAAGCAATTATAGTTAAGTGTCGTGCTCAAGGACACAAGTGTCATGACCGAGACTCGAACCCAAACTCTGCTGATCAGAAACACCAGAGCTTGGAGCCGTTCTGCCACCACATGTTAATATAACAAATTGTTAGAATCAGAAAAAGAGGTAGTTGTTCACCTCCAAAATTTGATTCTGAATTCTCATGCATCTCAAAGAATGCAACAAGGGTATATTTTTCTTTAATTATTTCTTGCAACTGACGGCCAATTGAGCCCAAATTTCACAGGTTTGTTATTTTATGCAACATGATGGGATACTGGTCTTTGACAATTGCCAAAAGTATACCCAGCCCTTAAATCAGCTATCCAGGGTTTATATTTCAGTTGAAAGTTTTTAAGAATTAGTGAAAGACTGTGCTGCAAAAAGTACACCAATGTACATGTACAACAAATTATGTTATGTTATACAACATGTTCATTGCATAAAATTATGTCAACAATACTTGAATGTCATCAGCTCAGGACTGTATGTAGGTTATGTAAAAGGTCGTTACTGCAGTTCAAATGAATTTATGAAATTGGTTAGGCCTACTTGCATATTTTGGAGCTCCTGGCAAAAAGATTTTTTTTTTTCAAATTACTATTTGTCATTTGTGAATTTTGATGTTTATTATTTAATGCCCTTCTGATTACTACAGATATGATATTGCAATTAACGACCTTGTAGCACTGAGCTGACATTAGTGCACATACTGTAACTCTCTTCTTTAGTTACTGTTGTACAGTTGGATGTATTGTAAACCAATCAAACAGAATCTTATTATTTTTTAGATAAACTTTACAACAAATAAGCCATGAAAATTTGCAGTGACACCATACGTAATAAGATCTCTCTTTTGAGTAATTTATTTAATTTATACATGTATTGCGCTCTCTCCAGGACCAGCCTGTTCAAGGGCTCAAAACAATAACAATTTCAGTAAGAAAATTAAACAAGAAAAGTATGTATGTTAAAGCAAAAACACACTTTAAAAATAAGCAAAATAGAAATAAAGATAAACGACCAATCAAACATTAGCATTTTAAAAGTACACTATAACATATAAACCATGCTAACAAATGCCAAATGCTTTCCTAAATAAAAACGTTTTAAGATGGGATTTTAAAAGACTTTGTGAGTGCAATTTACGAATGTCAGATGGCAAATTATTCCATAAATTTGGTGCCGCTGAATAAAAAGCCTGGTTTCCTAACGTAGCCAGCATTTTGCCCTTTGGATATTCTAAAAGACTTCACCTGTTGACCTGAGGTTGTGATAATGTTGACTTCTCACAGTAATTAGTTCACTCAAGTAAGTAGGAGCAAGGTCATGTAAACATTTTAAAATCTTTAATTTGATCCTAAATTCAACAGGTACATGTACAATATACTCTGTTAAGGGATGTCAGATTGTGCACTGTCTGAAACATCTAGGTCAGTTCTTTTCGTCGTCAGAGTAATACTGTAGGAAACATCAAGGCCACCGGTTCACCACAATAACTTAAAAGAGAGATTAAACTGTACATGGTGTCACCGTAAATTTCTTATGCAAAAATAAAAATGTACAATCTATTTCCTTATGGACATACATTTTAAATTCCCAAGTGAACATTGTATTGCAAATACATATAAAAATGGTATTTGAATGAATGAATAAGTTCTGCAGTAACTGCTAATGTCATGTAATATGTATGCCGTGACAGTAAACATAGCATACATTCGTAATGTTCTTAAAATGTGAAACGGTGTGCGCAGCCCATTCACTTTCAGCTGCCAAGCCGCTAAGGTTACAAAATTATAGATCAATGGAAACTGGCCGATTAAATTTTAAACAATTTTGGTTGAACAAAGAAACTGGACTTGAACCTGCAACTTCTGGCTTGGTGCTCCACCAACTGAGCTTTCTAGCCCTAATGTTAGTGGTCTCCTGATTATCAACATTTTTATTCAGGCCTAGATATTGTAGCTGTGTTGGTAAAATCCCATGAATTTAAGTACTGAATTGTATTCCTTGGGGGTTGAACAAAGATAAATTTGTTACAGTGTGACTTTGACCTGTGACCTCCAGATGTCGGCGCTCTACCAACTGTGTCAAATTGATAGTTGGCTGTATACTAAATGGCCACATGTAAATTTGTACACTTCATAAAATGCGAAGTTGCAATCTCAATTATTTTAATGACTCGTGTCAATCAGGGATGAGAAATTTCAGCCTTTAATCCAAATTCGGACTTTTTTTGTCAGCCTGGTGAATAAAAATAATCTGCTGTTTTTTTCCCCCCACATATCCTGCTCTTTGATCTACTTAGTGCTGAGGATAATGTTATAAACATTTGTGTGGAATTGAACCCAAGGAGTTACCTAAGGTAGACATTTGGACAAGTCATTTAATGTCTGTCGTGGTGATAGCGAAACGGCCCGCCAGAGGGTTGCTCTGCGCAAGACTAACTGCTCTCACGTCTGGTCACATGTTAATGACGAAGACGTGGCAACCAGCAACCTCGCGAGAACAGTCTTTATTGCACTACCACCCCACTACTCGACAATCACCGCGACAAACATGTACGCTTTGTCCACAAGTCTAACCAAAAGATGGAAATGCCATCATTTCAACATGTTTTAACGCTACATACGAAGTGCGGACCTGAGAACAAAAGAGGTCCACATAATGTTGGGACTTGAAACACTGTCAGACTGTGTGGACTTGCACACGTCCACACAGTGTTATTTACAGTGTTGAGGAATACATGTAGTATTTTCCTTAAGTGTATAGAACAAAGGAATGCTCACACAGTGACTGCAACACAGAGCTGTATGTCTAAAGTGTGGATCCTAGTTCCATACTTTTTTTCAGCAATGACTCTCACCCCTGTTCATTGATGCATGACTTTATGAGACAGGCTGAAAACCTATGAATTAATTCCCACTTCACTCATTGTGTCAGACATTGAAACCGATGGACAAGCCATATAAGGCTGATGAAATGAACTCCTTGGATTGAAGAATAGCATTGGGCCTAATCTAATATACAGCAAAAATTGAACGCAGCAAATGACAAACCAGGTGCCATTGTATATTATTATCATTTTTAAGTTGATCCTTTTTGGTCATGGTTTGATGAGTAAGAGAACAACTGGCATTGTCTGGTACATTTTCTTTTATCAAATCATGTTTCATAAATTCATATAGTTGTGTTGCTTTTGAATGTCATTTTAAAGTAATTTATTTTGTTAATTTTGTATGAGTGTATTCATTAAAGGAACACAATGCCTTGGATCGGGCAAGTTGGTCTATGAAAGCAGTTGTAACCGTTTGTTATAAAATGCATGGTTAGAAAGATGTTTTAAAAGTAGAATACAATGATCCACACAAGTATGCCTCAAATTTGCATGGTTTTCCTTTTACTTTGCGAACTAACACGGTCTGTCATTTTGTGGAGTCAAAAATTTGGCTCTACAAAATGGCGTGCCGTGTTAACTTAGTTAATGATGTAAAAGGAAAACCATGCAATTTCGAGGCATATTTGTGTGGATCATAATGTACTACTTTTAAAACATCATTCTAATCAACATTTCATAACAAACGGTTTCAAACGCTAGTTTAAAGACCAACTCGCCTGATCCAAGGCAACGTGTCCCTTTAATTCCTCCAGTATTAGGAAAAACATGTCATACATGTATAAGAACTACCTGTGGCAATTTAATGTAAAAAAAAAAGTGTACTTACTATTTCAGGAAAACTGTATACATGAAACGGCAAATGATTTTTTGAGATCCAGATGGCTTATGTTTAAAGCATGTTTTTTTTTTTTTAAGTTACACATTTGCCTCATTTTGGTCTAACTGGGCAAAAGGAATTTTAAATTGAATAACGCATTATTTTTTATAGGCAAGGTTAAATTTGGGTAATTGTCAAACTCAAGTATCCTCGCTTGTATCCCAACATGCATTAAATAGCAATCTGTGAGAATTGGGGCTCCAACGGTCATCGAAGTTGCAAGAAAATAATGAAAGAAAAAAACACCCCTTGTTGCGTGGAATTGTGTGCTTTCAGATGCCTTTCTCAGATTCAAATTTGTGGATGAAAAATTACCTCTTTTGTTTAAAAGGGGGTTGTTTCTAACAATTATTTATAATATCAACACCTCTCCAGTGCTCTTTACCAAGTACGTTTGTAAAGTATTTAACTTTGAGAGTAATTAACAAAAGAACACCCTGCCCTTAAAAGATGATAAGAACTAAAATTCTGTGATGATACAACGTCACATTAAACTTATCAGACATTCAACATGTAACTCGTATTAGAATCTGACTTCATTTTGGGGGAGCCTGTGGTAATTTAGAAAGATTATTGTAAAATATACTTTAAAAAATCAGTGCCAAACACCATTTAGTAGTTCAGCTCTTGTATTCAGTAAAAATTTCCTTTTTTTTTTCAAGGGTTCAAACATCATTGCTAAATAATGTTTGAAATAAGAAACAACAAAATAATTGCACCTTTTCTTCAGTTTGACCTGTTCAGGTCACAGGATGACCTGTTCGGGGTCATTATGACTGGTTTGGGGTCAGTATAGCCCGTTTGGGATGAGAGCATGATTTGGGATCCGAGTCAGTAAAGTGTGTTTTACTCAAACTTGGGTCATGTTGACCTCCTTAAAGTTCTTATTTTTCATTTATTTTTTTTGAACGTACTAGGGCCAATTTCATATCGCTGCTTAAGCAGCAAATGTTGCTTAACATTTTTCTGCTGAGCTTAAATGAACAAGATACCAGTCACAGATTGTACATGTGGAATAGTATTTATGGCTGGTGACCTTATTCTGGTAAGCATGGAATTTTGTGCTTAAGTTGCTCGATGAAACTTGGGTATGAGTTAATGAGTTAACCTTGGTAAGAGTTGAACCCAGGTACGAGTTGACCCGGGTACGAGTTGACTAAGGTACCAATTCTTGGGTACGAGTTGACTTGGGTACAAGATGACTTGGGTACAAGTTGACCTGTTTCCCAGGAAATGAGTATGGCCCCTACAGACCCTTCTTTTGGTAAAATCTTACCGCCATTATTTCATTGTATATTGTTCATTGCTGGCTTTTTGCAAAACATTTTCAGATTTTTTTTTTTTCAAATAGTTTATTTACTGCTGAACTGATTAAAATGGGAACAAAGCAGTTTTTTATACACAATTACTCGTTAATACTCAGAATTGATGTTCATGTAATACAATAACATTTTCAAGTTGCCTTGTGCAATGTTGTGTGGTATATAGTGTATAAACATGGTCGATTGTAAGTTTGTTTTATGTGTACAAATTAGTACAGCAGTGTTTTACCAAATATTGTGTGCAATAACCCATGTATGTTTGTAGTTATCAAATATTTTCGTATAATATCAGTATCCATGGCAGCCTCCATATTTTCTTGTGAAAAATAAAGTCATGAGAACTTTCACACTTACTGTTTGCTGTACGTCAATTTATTGTGAAAACACATTTCGAGAACAAGTTTTAAAATTACTTTAAAATGTTGGTTATGATTTTAGTTATTTCATTTCTCGGGCAGATAACAATAAATAAAGCTCATTGTGAAAAACCATCAATAAATACCTCGGAGAGTTTGTGAATTCTGATTGGTCAAAGACTGGTCACGTGGGGGTGTATTAACATGTGATATAAAGACCGGCTCGGTAAACTAGCAAATAAATGGCCCCTAAACAAGCACAGTGTTGTGTAAAAGTTATATCTGCTCACCGTGCTTGTTGTGCGGAAACTGTCAAAACTGTTTTCTTTGCGCGTATTGTTTTTGGGTTATTTTAACAAGGACAGATGGTGCCGCGTGTACGCGCATACCACGCGTATGCGTAAACGCACAGACAATGTATCATTTTTTTAAAGTCTGGTTCTTCAAAATATGCACATAATAGTCATTGGTCTCCATTATACTGATATAGTTATTTAAGTGCAGGGGACTAGGAGCCATGCAAAAGTTGAACAGTTAAAAGAATGGCCCTGGAACATGAGTGGAATATTTCCAAAATTACCGGCGGCAGAAAAATCACAAATTCTGATGATTATTACCCTTTTTCTTCGTTAAAGGTATTTATTAATGGGAATAACAGTGTGGGTAGCCGGTCTTCACTGCGTGAAAATGACCAGGTTGGTGGCTGGTCCCTGTTAATGGACCGAGCTGAAGGCGAGGTCCATTAACAGCGGCCAGCCACCAACCAATTAAAAGATACAACAAGAGCAATTAAAATACAGAAGAAGGACAGGTGAAGCCCGAAGGATTGCCCCAAAGAAACAACTGTCTTGAGGCTCTCCTCTCCAGCTGGGTTTCTATTTCCCTTTCGCTTCAAGGTAGATGTGTACTAATTACTGGATTGGGCTTTTGGAGCTACACAAAGTGTTCGCCATAAAATTAGCATTGTGGAGTTAAAAGTGTGTTTCTTCAAAATGGTGGACCATGTTTGTTTATGAAGTAAAAGGAAAACCTCAACATTTTGGTATTGTATGAATCATTGTGTCCATTTAAACCAATTAATAATGTATGTTTTCTAACCTTTAGGAATCAAAGTGTGATGTTAATGAAGCAAAGGTGGTCTGATGATGGCAATGGAAGGGCAAATGGGAGATTACATAGCAGTTTTAATGAGCAATTAAGGGGAGATTTAAACGATTATACCCTATTTTAGGGGCCATTCATAATAGTCAATGTTAAAAAATTTAGATTTTTTTTCGAAATTGTTTTGACCCACCTACCCACCCAAAATTTCGATTTTAAAATATTGATTTACTTAACAATATAATCTATACACTGAAGAACAAAGATGCAGATATTTTAGGTCAAAGGTCTCCAAAACATCGGTAGTTTTCAATGGCTGTTCCTGGCTTAAACAAACAACTTCGTAGTTTAATCAGAAATGAAATTGGCAAGCACATTAAACTTTGTACAACAGTCTTTAGTTTGATGTGACCCTCTCATTTACAAAAGACCATAAAACAAATTAAAAAAGGAAACATGTTCCTTCTTATTTATCATTTGTTAATTTTTTCCAATTATTTATGAATACAAACTGAATTTCGATTTTCAGGTATTTCTTTTGACCCACCCACCCACAACTTCGAATTTTTTTTAAACATTGGCTATTCTGAATGGCCCCTTAGGACCTAAGGCATCAAATAGAGTGACCCCCCCCCCCCACCCTCTTTGTGTTAAATTTGTACATGTACATGTATGAACAAAGATTGTCAATTGTGGCGTTTGGTAGCTGGGATTTCTACAGCGAAAGTCAGCAATGTCGAGTGGGGAATAGCACAATTCCTTAATTGGTCACATCATTATAAAACACAACACTAAATTCAATCATTGGGTAAAATTGTCAGACGTGTAGTATGAAAATGAATTCCCATCTACACAGTTCTGTGAAACGCTATTCTCAAAGTATAAAACAGAAGAATCTCCGCACCGACAACTCGTCTCATATTAAAATAAAATATTTATTATCCCTTGTTCCTAAAACCCAGCCGAAGCAAGGAGGTGATACAATTTTGTTCTCAAAATAGTCGTCGTCTTCTTGTGAAGTTTTGTCGGTGTTTATACTACAACAAAAACAGTGAAAATGTGCATTATACTGCTTATAAGAGACTGGAATTCATTCATAATTAAATTTTGAGCCTTGCAAAAATTTGATCTATTTGTAAAATCAGAAGAATGTTTTTGACAATTGGGGGCAAAAAATGGCTAAGGAAAAATGTGTTGCTTTAAAATCTCGCTGAAAGGGGGTTTATACTTTTGGTAAATTTCAAAGACCAGAATCCTCAACATAAACATGAAACAACAAACCTGTGAATGTTTAAGCTCAATCGGTCATTGCAATCACCAGAAAAAAGTGGGGGAAAACC
>JAUELU010000010.1:6284771-6315449 GCA_032357145.1 Evasterias troschelii
TACGGGAAAATTAATAGAGGTTATATCGAGATAAAGCATTTTCCTTCACATTTTATAAAAGCAATATAATATGGATTGTACCTCTAAATATATTTGTAATAGTTACTATAGAATATAATTATCTAAATATTGGCTTCAATGGAAAAGGTGAGCTTTGTAGAATTTTCATAATAAAAGATGGACTGACAAGTGGGGATAATTTAATCTAATTTAGCATGTCTTTAAATAGCATGAATTCATTGTCTGATTTTAGAAAAAAAAATGCTGTTTTTAATGTTCCCGTATTGAATAAAAGGTATACTTTTTGGGGGGTGGTTGCACCAATTTGTTTATAGTCGAAAGTATTATATTTGACACAAATAATACTTTATGACACTCCAAGTACTGTACTCGGTTTTAAATGATATATAATATAAATTTTGTTTTCTTTGCATGCTTGTGTATATTATTATGCAACTATCTGCTCTCTAACTGTGAACGCTAATGCAATGAGAGAAAAATTGTGTAACCCGCTGTAGTAATCTGTCTCGTTTTGCTAGCAATAAAAAAAAATCGCTCTAAAAAAAACAATTTTTGTTTAAATACTTTATGTTTGTTCATACTTTATACACTAAGGTCAGAGTTGAACCGGATCTGGGTCCCGTGGGGTCTGACCCATTTCGGGGTCAAGAATCAAGATAACCCGGAATCTTTGTCAAATTGATCCTGAAATAAGGTCAAAATTACACAGAGTCAGGGTTAACAGTTTTTAAAATGTTAACAACTTTCCAAGTCAACTCAACCCGAATATGGTTCAAGCCCCAAAAGCCTGGATTTCTCATCAATTCTGACTCAGGAGTCTTTAGGTGGATTTGGTTTGCTTATGGAGTGTGTAAGCTGTAAACGGGTAATGGATACCTAAGTGACAAAAGTTAACTTATTTCCAGGCAAAAAAATGCAAAAAGTTCGCAATTATAGTCAGATACTTCAGACTGCATGGTTAAAATGCAAAACAGAGAGTATTAAGTAGCACCATTGAAAAGTTATCTTATACCAAAAACATATAAACCTTACTTTGGAAATGACAATGGGCATAAATTTAAGACTTTGCACCAATTTTGTCTTTGATTTGTGAGAAAAATACCAACGTCACTCACAGTTACTGTCTGCCACGGTCGCCATTTTGAAAGTCAAATTGCACGTATAAGAACATATGGTGAGAGTGGAAACGCCGCGTTGCCTAAAGTGTGCTCTACACTGTATAATGCACGGGAACATTAACAACCAAAATGGCGCCACCAATATGTTTGTGACGTTAGGTGAATTGGTTCAGTAGAAGTACCAATAATAATTATTGATAACTAATAGCGAGTTAATTAATCAATACCAGGGGTGTGAATCTCTTCTAATAAGTCAAATATAATTTGTTTGCACAAAAACTACTGCTTGTTTGTGGATTTCTAAGCAAATCGGAAATGGACTGGATGTGAAAGAACTATTGGCTAACATTGATTTGTAAAGTCAAAGATTGACCTTTTGTCGATATTACACAGACGGCTCTTAACCATTCGCCCACCATGCTTACCCCTATAGCGTGATTGTCTAGCTACAAAATGCATCAATTGGTTTTGTACCCCTTCCTACCTTCACAACAACAAGCCCTAAAATTAAGTTTGTAGTAAGCCTACCAAACTTTGTCTAAACAAGTTGGTTCTCGAAACTATATGGGCCAAAACGAACCTCAAAATGGTTACCCGTTTGTTTTCTGAATAAACGTGGTGGGTAACAGGGTCTTAAAATAGTAAAACCGTTACAATATTAGACTTTATAAACAGTATTGAGGCTATATTTTTCTGTGCGGAAAATGAACTTGGATATTTGAGCTCGAAAAACAAAAGGACAGACAAAGACCGTCAACAGGGTACGTATACATTTTTACTAGTCTAGCATAATCCGTGTGTGTCGTTCGATCATAATAATTATTTTATATTCCTACAAGAAGTGTCTGTTTATTTCAGATCAAGATCGATGTTGCGCGGGAAAAGACTTTCAATTTTTGCAGACAACCAACATACACCGTTGTTTGATAGTAAACTTCAGATGACAACTAGCTTCCACCTAACTTACGATCCTATACAAACGAACCCTCCATTGAAAATGTTGTTATTGTTGTTCATCGATTTAGATTAAATAGTTTGGACATCAATTTATAAAACTTCACCGAAAGCTGCATTTATCAAAGGGGTTTTTCGGTTTCACACCTCGCCATTATCACGTTTTGTGGTCTTTTCGTTTTCAACCTCAGCTGCAGATGGACCCAAGCTACACCGGTCCTACTCTTGGGCCAAAGCAGTCAGCAGAGAACAAGCGAGAGTTCACAAAGGAGCAGATGGAAGCCGGCAAGCACGTGCACTCCCTCCAGATGGGCTCCAACAAGGGCGCCTCCCAGTCCGGCCAGAACTTCGGAGCACCCCGACAAATCATGAACTAGCCAGAGTTATTAAATCCGCTTGTAGAAAAAAGAAGCTTTAACTAGAAATCCGTCTAAATGTCAAGAATTTCACTATCCAACTCTGTTCGATACGGACAGTTTTATTATCCTCCATCGCAGTTTTAAAACACACCTGTAATACATTGGTGTTACACACAAGGTATACAGTGGTAAAGTGAAGCAGGGATGGATGCACACATCTACAAGAATTCATACCTAATTGAAAACGACACGTAGGGTGATACTGTAAAAGCAAAACGACCAGTCAAAACTCCTCCCCTCACCAATGAGGGCGTTAAGTTGTCGCCAATGGTAGATTTCATAAGATATTATCTTTAAACTTTCTTACTCGCTTATGTCATTAAAAAGTTCGTCCGATCGGTGCATAAAATTACTATTTGTAGCTGACGGTCAAAGGTGGTCGAAACACTCAGGTTGGGGAATTTTATCACCCGGATCCTGAGTCAGCTGGAACCAATTTATACAGATCTGGTGCCCTCTTAGAAGAGCGCTTCTATAAATAGATTTTGAACAGAGAGATTTTGAAAGAGAGCAATTACCGAGCGCAATGGGGGGGATTTTTTTACCACTATCATATTCATTCATAGACAGTGTGCGTCTGTATCAAAACGGATTAGAAGTTCTACGTTACCTAAACCATTTCAGGGAAAGCTATGAACTCATCGGGTATATCCGTGTCCAGCTATTGAAATTAACTCAGACAACAAATAGAATATAAATAAATGCTTCAATCGCTAACGCATTTGAGTTTATTTTGAAAATATGATACAAACGTGTATGCCTACAAATATTAGGCCCTATTTATTTGGGTTTTTTTAGCAATCATGGAGTTTATTCATTTTTATACCCAAAAACGCAACAGTGTTTTAACTAAAGAACTACGCGATCCAGCATTAGAATATATATATTAGCAGTTCGTTTAAAAACAATAGCAATCACGCAGTAATTTTACAAATTTATTCCAAAACTACAAAACGTGAGTGGCGGAACCAATGAATATTCATCGATGTCGTCAACAGCTACTTTTCCTTTAATTGTCATACGGTGTTTTGTTATTTCCAAAACTTACAAGAAAGCTGAGAAATTAATGCCGACGTCTGTGGATTCTATTATACAACTAACTTACTGGTTTTCTTTGTAAGTGCATGCCTATGTATATGATATGCTAATTATGCGCAAATGATTAACGCTTATGCTATACGATAGATAAAACATGGTCGTCCCGTTATTATATATTGACCCATATATATGGCTCGAAATAAACAATTAAACGGCACTTTTAAAATTGATCTATAAGATGTTGAATTTGTAGTTGTGACGTCATGTATTTATTATAATGAGGAGAACTAATGTAAAACAACACCGACTAGTGTAAGTCTACTCACCGCTCCATCGCCTAATAGGCCTGCAGTCGTCAGTGTCATTTTAAACAAACTTCCTATGAAGATTAATACACAGAAATGTGATTACAGTATTACCGGTATTTTAGCCTAATTGGAAATGCAGTAGGGCATATACAGACTCAAGTTCCCGGTAAAGTCTCGTTTAATTTTTCTTCACTTTGGTCCTAGAAACGTTAATTCCATTTGGCCCACTAGCCTTTTTGAAATTATTAAAATTGTTTTGAAATTATGCAAGTATCTTCTGGCACCTTTCATCACACAAATTACAAAGACTTCTATCCTTCAACAGCTTACTTAAACAAAAACTCCCTTGAAGCAAAATAGTCTCGAAAATAATACTTCAGTGATTGGTCAAAATTAACACCAATAATGTAAACTGCTACTCGTGCGCATAACAAAGTTTTACTAATAAAGACGTATATATCTTTCAAAGGGATCGCTTCCCTTCCCCGAGAACAATGTCCGCCGTGAACAACGGTGAGAAGAGTAAGAAAAATAACTAAACACATTTGTTGAACGTTTGCTACCAGAAACTTGCTATCTTTTAAAGTAACCCCATAGAGCAAATCAGCCAAAACATCGGACTCAAAAGCCCCATTAATTCTTGATGAAACAAACGACTGTAGACTGGACTCCGAATAGTATAAATGCCGTAAAATCATGCCGCCGTTTTCATCATTGTAAGTTTGAAATCACTTATTTTACGTGTTGAATTTTCATAGTTTTTGTCTCTAATGTGTGCGTACCCCCCTTTTTCATTTCCTGATTTTAATTATCATTTTTAATACATGTTGATTTTCTTCTCTCGTTTGTAAGTGTTTTTCCAACTGTGTAATAATGTTCTGTTTTCCTTTCCTTTCCATTTCTTACAGACTTTAACATTAATTACTTCTTGTGTCTTTTTACTTCTCATTTCCTTTTAATCACTCTATTTATTTGTAGTTTCTTCCCAACTTAATTTGTTTGACATTTTCTCACCTCCTGAAATTAACATGATTTTTTCCCTTCACATCGTTTTCTCTACAGACTTTAACACCTTTTCTAGTTTAGATTGTTCCTCTTTTTCTATACAATAACCACATTTTCTCTATTGTTTGAAGCAGTGTGTATGATTTTATGGTTTGAGTGTTTTGTTTATTCAGCACTACTCCTGTTATCGTTCACAGGTGCACTTATTTGCATTTCTTAATTACATTTGTTTATTTATTTTTGTTTTTAAATTATATGTTTGCGGTTCACTTGTATCCCTTTTTGTACTTCACCAGCACCAATATACAAACTTTACATTATTTGCAGTGTTTAAAGGGAGTGCACAACATTGGGAAAGTTTGGGAAATAAAAGTTCACAGATTTGTACACTAATTTACAAAGTATTTTTTTAAACGCCATGTTGTAAAACTTCCATTGAAGTATTTGCCTAAGTTAAATGTTTCTTATAAATGAGTAAAACAAATAGGTTTGATCTCGAGAGACCAAAACTCGATGTTTGAAAACACTAAAAACATCAAATGTTGTGTTTCACTTTTTCTTGTGACTCCGATGACCGATTGAGCTGAAACTTTCACAGGTTGGTTGTTTCATGTACGGTATGTGTGGGTGCAGAAGGTCAATGACAATTACAATGTTATCCACGTGCTTCACTATCAAGGGAGGCAGTTTTAACAAAACGAGTTTCAGATAATTTACGAAAGCTGAAAGTCATTTGTTATCCTGAAACTTTATTTCACACCAGACAACTTCAAGAAAACTCAAACAAAGTTACTCAACAAATTATGGCAGTTCAAACGAGATCTCTGAGAACCATCTTCATCCATGCCCTGAAAGAACTTTAATTCATTATTATTCATTCTGACCGTACCATGTTGTGATAAATAAGGCTTTCTCTTATACTGAGAACCAATATAATAGGGAAGACCAAATTGTCTGGGCATCTTTTTTTAACACCAAGTACCGAACAAAAATAGTGTATGACAAATCCTGGCAGGACTGCAAAGTCCATTGGTGTTGCTTTCATGAAGGCCTTTCACTTTTGGTCAGTCCCAGCCTCCTTGTTTCCAGTGCACCATCTTCCAAATCTAATATGTACACGGTTTCTCACAATGTGTTATTCCCGTTCATTCCCCGTTCCCAGTTGCAGGCGGACCCCAACTACAAGGGCCCAATGCTTGGTCCCAAACCTTCTGAAGAGCACAAGAGGGAATTCAGCAAGGAGCAGATGGATAGAGGCAAATTCATGCTTTGCTAGACTGGCCACAAGCCCTTAGAACTGGCCTTAATGCTTTAAGTGGGTCTGTGCACCTTCGTTGTTTGTTTTCCCGGTGATTTTTGATGGCCAATAAGTTGGAGAAGAACAAAGTTAACCGGTGTTCATCGGGGATTGTAATCCTGCCTTACATTTTGCTGCCACAAATAACTTTATTACAACCGCCCTGACTAGAGTAAAGCCTCTACAAACTGCATACCATTCGAGTAAGTTTGTCCAACCTCAGCCATAGTTAGGCTTTGGTATCACTTAAGTATGACTTTGATTACACTAAAGTTAGGCCTGTATCGATAACATACGTCATTTTTAAGGCGTTATTTTGAGAACACAAGTAGTGCATATCATCTCAACACAGACAGCTTTGTAAAAGTCAAATTCTTTAAAGTGAAACCTTGATTTCAGTTTGCTGTTTCGAGGAAAACAATGAAGAACGTGTCAAACAGAAACGTTCAGCTATTTGAGTCAGTACATTCACTGTAAAAGAATGAAAGAAAAAAAGAAACATTTCTCGAAGGTATAAATTCTCCACTATGTGCTCTGCCCGACTAACAGTTAGTTAATACGCAGTAGGCAATCTCTGTCCGCCAAATCTAACCGTAGAAACTTATACAAAATGCTCATAGTTTGATAAAGGTTATGTTAATGAGTTTTTGCATATTCATGAGACGGATTTTTATAGATGTCCAAGGCAATGGTACAAGATATGAGGGAAAAAATATATAGTGCTGGTGTAAGCCGGAAAGCATGCCGTTACTTCAGATAGCTGTATCCTACACTATAGCATAACTGTGATAGATTATGCAAAATTATCAAAAATATCGAGTATCTTTTTAATTTAAAATGCACTACTTACAATGTACTAACTGATTATTACGAAAGAAGCAGTAAAAGAAACGCTGGACAGTTTGCGGTAAAATCATTGTACTCTCGACATCATTCAATACCGAGAGGAAAAAAAATGTTTTGATTTAAACTCAGAACGAAAAGAGTGGTCAAAGTTTATAGTTGTTTTCTTGTATTTAAACAAGGCAATAGAAAGTAATGTTTAATTAGCACTATATATCTATCTAGGTTTTTAACTCCTTCAAGCTTTTGTAACTCTTTCTGAAATACTTAGGAAGTAGCGTTATTTGGACACCAACGAACGAAAATGTCGTTATTGCTAATATTCAAGGTCATGTAGTTGTAACCAGAAATGTTTTGTTCATGCATTTTTGCGAAAAGATTTTAGAAATATTTTATTTGTAATTAACGCTTAAACTTTAAAAAAAATGTATTTGACTTCCCTTCTCGTGCAATCGTGCACCCTCAACATACGTTTTCGGAAAAGCCAACTTGATATTATACAATGTAATCAAAAAGTCATCTGCCCATGGTTTTGTCTACCACGGAAGAACAAATTAGTTTAGTTATGTCTGAAAACTCTACATATATAGTCTCATCTACATTATTTTAAGCAGTACAATATTGAATGAAAGTCTCGTAATTAGTTTAAGTACGGTACTTTGTTTTAAACAATTAACATGCAATAAACCAAGCTACCTTTCTAAAAAATACAAGAACGTCAACACGATTATTATTTGAGGTCAGTGGCTTGTTAAACGTTATGAGATAACATAAGTTTTCCAAAGTAAAAAATAAAGTATTGTGAATGTGAAATGAAAGTAACTTCGTTAAACTAGACGCAAGTTTTAGCAAACTTTTGATTACGAAAATCTGTTCTGTTTTGTTTGTTGTTGGTGGGTTTTTTCTGGGGTTGTTGTTTTGTTTTTAAGGGGAGTCCGGGTCTTTCAATTTCTATGTGTTCCTTTTTCAAAATAATTGGTTTACCAACTCTCAACTTAAATTGTTGGGATCCGATGCGGATCATGACACCTGAAACCAAATAGTGTGCGCCTAAAATTAGCATAGGCACCGCCCTCTGTTGACAAATCTGTTGATTAGGTTAAGCCGGTACAGTACGAGGCTTTATGCAATCTTCCTCATGGATGAAATATTCTCCAAACTATACTGCAACTATAAGAGATAGGGCCTTATTTACTTTACTTCATAACTATACTAACCTTACATTGGCCAGGGGAGACACCAACGAAGGAAAAAAGTTACATTATAACTGGGGAGAAAAATAGAGACCCGCCAGACAACTTTAATTGTATTATAATGCAAGAATGTATAATTAGGCGAGGTGCGTCAATAAATGTATGTATTTTTGCTGTTTTTGTGATTTGGGAGGTTCTTCTTGTTCTTCTTGTTCTTCGTGTTCTTTCTTCTTCTTCTTCTTCTTCTTCTTCTTCTTCTTCTTCTTCTTTTGTCTCTTTCTTATTATTTTTTTTTATTTTTTTTTATTTTTTATTTCTTCCTATCTTTTTCTTCTTTCCCTTGTCTATTGTCACTTTATACTATAGCTCGAGCAATAACTTTCAGTTAGGCTAATGTTGATGTCACTTGTCAGTTAGTAACCAATTATCGATACCCTCAATATACTTGTTCCTGCACGATTTATTCCTTTCCTTGTCTTCAACTTTCAATAACGTAACATTTCTTTTTCCTCTTCACTTTCCTCCTCTTGTTTCGTCTCCCCATCTCTGTAGATTTCTGACAGCCATATTTCATTTGTGGGTTCTCCTGTTTTTACGTAACCATCTTCTTCCCTCTTTATAATTTTCATTCTTTGCAGATGTCTCTAGACACCAATGTGTTGTTTTCTTCACCCTGTTTCAACTAACATTTGTAACGTATTCGTTCTTTAGACCGTGCCCAAAAGAACGGCTTTGGCTACTGCTTGACTGCCTGAAGCCGCAGTCACAGCCAAAAGCCTTCGATTTTGACACGGTTTTCAAACGTGTTGCTGTTGTCTACTATTGAATTTTACAGTATGACTAACTGATGTGTAGTTTAGTTGTATTCCAATAACGACCGTGTAGTATTAAGGTTTTTGAACAGTGAATCACTCTTACAAAAAGTAGTACAGGATAGCATGGGATATGTGGGAGAAAAAAAATTACATTAGATATGATTCTCTCCTTGAAAAAACTTGTTAGCGAGAATATTGTTTAAAACAGCTTGATTATGAGTATGCGTTTCCCAGTATACAGTGAACAAGACATAATTCCAATTGTGGTAAAGCCAACATCAACATTTATGCTGAATACATTTATGGGAAAGGCTATACATCGGTATCCCTTTTCAAACAGTTAATAGCCACGTCTTCACACCCGGTTTTGCATTCAGAGTCGCACTACCTTCTCACACAACCACTCGGCCCGCCGCTAGACGGGGTCTCTGCATCTGTTTCACACATTACTATTGTTCTCCCATCAGTTGCAGATGGACCCCAGCTACAACGGTCCAATCCTGGGACCCAAGATGTCGGAGCAGAGCAGACGAGAGTTCTCCAAGGAACAAATGGACGCCGGGAAATACATGCACTCCCTGCAGATGGGCTCCAACAAGGGCGCCTCCCAGGCCGGCCAGAGCTTCGGAGCACCCCGACAAATCATCAACAAAACCGAGTGATCGTGACAAACTCATTAGATGTCCGCTCGTAGTATAAGAAACAACCAAATCTGATTATTAAATATGTAAAGAATTCAAAATCCTCCATGTAGACTGAAGCTCAGACCGGGTTAACCGACAATAAGCTAGGTTTTTTTGCTAGAAAACAAGTTAGTCTCATGCTCTCATCAACGACTGGATGATTACAAATAATATTTTCAGCACTTTGATTTCATGGTGTCTACCTTTCAAATCCCACTTAAATCTAGTGCTGAATATTATTTTATCATTTCGGATATCAATGGTTGAAACTCCATGATTTACTATAGATATGTCAATATACAACGGTTTCAACCTGCATGCTTTAGAGTGTTGTAGAAGTAAACAAGTTACCATTATTAGTGCCAAGCCATAAACCGTATGCTTTGTATATTAATTTCCGGCCGTTAGGCCTATCTGCCTATACTTTTGATGCTACATTTCAATTTTGTAAGACTGTTTTAATTATCGAAGAAAACGACCGGAACAACTCGGAACTACATTTCATTGACAAAACGTCCTTAATTTATTTATTCGGTACGGAAAACAATAGTTTGTCTTTCTCGACTCAGTGAATTTCAGTGTTTTTTTCCACAGAATTTAAAGCTTAAAATATCTTAACTACTTTACGTCTGTAATCTTTACTCGCTGGGAAACTATAACTTTAGGGTTTGTCGCATTAATCAAATAAAACAGTGGGAAAAACAAACCATAATTATGATAAACAACTTCAAATTGTTAGCTTATTTCAAAACGCAAATCTTAAAATAAAACGATACTTTGTTTTTGTTTTTACTTTCTTTTTACATTGCGGAAATGGTGTGATTTTTTAAAAGGGGAAATTTAGCATTTTCTCCCCAGGTGCACAATATTTTACTGTACTTCTATGCACACTCCACAACCATTAATTTGTTTATTTTATTTGTTGTTTGTTGCCTTTTTAATTTCACTTATTTGTATCACAATTTAAAGAGCATTCAATGCGAAGTATAGCCTGCCTATTGCAAACAAAATAAAACGGGACAACAGTGGACGTGAAAAGGCCGACTCCCGTCAAAATTGAGCTACATAATTTTGTTGAACACCATTAACATTGCTTATATGATACTATGCTAAGTGTTTATGATCATAAATATATCCTATGGTATTTAGCTTTTTGCATAACAATAAAAACACTGCGCTCTTTCCAAAAAGAACACGTAATCTGACTTTTTATTCTGTGTTAATTAGGCCGACAAAGAGGTTACTTGATCGAATTTTAATTAATTATAATTTTTTGATTTGGGCATGAAATTGTTTTTTTTAAAGGCAAGACAACTGTTTCACAAGTGTATGGACAAACTTTACTGGACAGAAATACATTGGCAAAATAATAATTGGCAACCCAGCACAGCATTTTTTGCCACTTCCCTCCCTTGTCGAAATCCACAACTATAGGTATAAAGTTAAGGCGGAAATCTGCATTGTCTGGAGCTGATTCAATCTGTCGCCCATTATAATGTGCAAGCTATGTAAACTTTGTCTAGTTTTGCTGTTACTTGCATGGAAACTCTCGTGTATTGGAAACATGTACAATTGAACTTGGGTCCCACGAAACACCCCGTTGACTGATACAAGTCTATGGCCAGTTCAAGGAACTTTTTTCTTCTTATTGTTTTGCCTCTCAGACACAGAAAAACAGTACTGCCAAAAAGCTTCTTTTTACTGAACTTCCGTTGTCTTCTTTTGAAAACATTCATTTTAAAAAGCAATCCCGATTGATTGATCTGCTTTTTAAAGCATCCCACGGGTATGAAAAAATGCTGTTACTATATGCATTCATCACCAAAACAAATAATGCAAACATTACAAACCGTTTCAAAACGTTCCAAATGTTGAACAAAATATGCAAAAACGCAAACTACACAATAACTGGAGTAAATCATCTAGTCTGCCTATACGACATTTAAAGCACCTTTTTCATGTACAAAAAGCACGAGACAAAACCAACTGATTGGTTGCGAAGATGGGTGAAATAATAACGAAGGAAGTTCGTAAGCTTATACAAAAGTGAGAATACTTCAATAGGAGTATTCGAAGACGAATGATCATCCAACGTAACTTTGTCGGATGCGGGAAACGTAGGGTATGACTGAGAGGTGGTCGCGTGGTCGCTCGGTTGCGTTTGAGAAAAGGTGAGACATATTTTCCTTGAATTTGTTTTCTCTTGTATAAGTTTAGTCTTTCTTTCTGCATTTGAATGGTTGATCTTTTAACTCTATATCAACAACTCATTGCTTTGCTCTCTTGTCTTTCCGTTATCATTGTGATTTCATTTCTAACCATTCTTTCCTCCTTGTGTACTTTTATCCCTTTGTCTATAACTGTATTCTCCGTTTTTCCTACTTAATTATTTTTAGATATCACCACCTCCATCTTTTAGATCCTGTGTAACACAATCATGCACGCCAGTGTCTTTACCATTTCTAACCTTTCTCTCTCTCTCTCTCTCCATGATTTCTACTTTTCCTATTCCCCGTCAAACTCTGTCAAAGAGCGTCATTCATGATCCTCCAAAGTGCATGAATTTTGGTAACCAATATTAAAACCGGCAACCATAACAGATTGCTGCCTTATCTGACGTGGCTTGTTTGTTTGTTTTTTAGGTTAGCAGTCAGGGGTCTAAACCCTGAAGGTTCTGTGCAAGAGATACAGACTGGATCTTGAATATTGTGTTGATTGTAACCCATTTGTTTAATTTTTATCACCAGGAGTGCTTTCCTTTCCTCTGAATGATTGTCCATGTCTTTTACTTGTAACATTCTCATCTCACACAACCATTTACCAACCATTCATCATGATATACACAATGTTGTAAAGTAGATCAGGGAAGTTACAAAACGTATTTGGCCGAGTCTGACATACGCACCAAACCGTATGTGGTACATTAAGATACAACCACTAACCCTAATGTCAACCCTAAACCCATGAAGAAAAACACATACAATTTATGAAGGTAACTCTTCCGATAGGTTGAATGACAGCATATACGGTTGTACTCCAAAACTACCAATACTCCAACCAACTCGGTGTAAAAAGGGTATCATACAACCAGTTTATAAGAACGTTTAATCACGTTGAAGCAGTATAGAGTTTTTCGAGAAAACACCGAATTATGTAATTCTGCACGAATTACTAATGTTCCTATTTCGAGAGATAAACTTTGATCTCCGACAAAAAGACCAAGTTAAACCGATTCTCTCGATCAACTTGTAGCATCAAGTGACAAAAATGGCCCTTTTTAAATCAGTCTCATCGAATTTTCCAACCAAAGTTAGTTATTTGTCTACCGATTTATAAATGCATTTATTTATTGATTTGATTCTACTTTTGTTTGACACAGTTGCAGGGAGATGACAGCTATAGGGGTCCCAAACTCGGCCCAAGACCATCTGAAGAACACAAGAGGCAGTTTACCAAAACCCAGCTGGAGCGAGGAAAGTTCATGCTTTGTTGAGGGCTGATAAGCAGCACATAGAATACGAGTAGTTTTGTAAAGCATCACCCATCAGTTCTAGCCATATCCGTGGCCACAATCACCACATTAAGCCATTTTTAAACTAGCTTTATAACTTAATACCTCACAGGAAATATCAAATTTCAATGGTATATTTAAACTTGAACTAAATTCAATAGTTCTTTAAAGTTGTGACTTATTTGGTTTCTGAATGACCAATTTGATCATTTTAGAGAAACAAGAATAATGTTGAAAGACTAACCTTTTCAAAACTGCCGAATAAATAATTTGTAAAAAATAATTATACATGTATTAATGATATGTACCTTGATACAGCAATCGTTCTCTATCCATTTTACTCCATTCTGTTTTATCCAAAACGAGACTGGATGGGGCAATAGTCTGGCCCTTTTTGGTGAAGTTAGTAATACTATGTACTATTAAAATGTGTCCAAAATGGCGGCTATGGCTACAGCTACGGCTTGGTCCCCGCCTTATCTTGCGTTGAAGTATAGGACTTCCTTGGCAACAGCAGTAGCCGCCAATTCAGCCACTAATAGCCTTAAGTTTCAAAGTTACTTACCACGCACGAGACTAGCTAAAGATGGTTGCCAAACTCTGTTAATTGGGGACTTTCTGGAACGCTAGGTGGCAGCAGACTCAAAAGATAAATCAGGTGTTCGTGCGCATGCTCAGGTGGACGAAAATAAATCAAAATCTGTCTGGTTTAATGTCTGCTGCCTACTACTGTTCCAAAGTCTCAAAGTGCAGCGTATTACACACTCAACGTTGAATAGTATTTGCAATAGGTATTTTTTAACATAGAAAGTATATTAAGCGTATCTTGTTTGACAATAGAACCTTATGATGGTTCAACCATCTTGGTTTTTCTTCAATTTAAACTAATATAACGAAACTGAGGCTGGAAGGGAAAGTAGTCAGACCTCTTTTTTTTAAATTGGTAACTAAAACTGTCAGTGTCATTGTGTATGCATGTATACAGTGAATCTGACAAAGATGGCTGCAGTGTGATAATGGTATCTTTAAGTAAGTTTAACGGGCCTAATATAATGAATCTAATATACATAATGTACGTTTATTGCAAAGCCCGTATTGATTCATATTGTTTGAATTAACAAATTCTTATTTAGTTTGAGCTGAATTTATTGTCACCATTTTTTTTTTATTTGGTCAACGTGTCGATTTGTTCACGCATGCTTACAATGAACAAGCTTGGCAATGTTATAGGTAAGGCATCAAAAATAGCACTTTATTCATTGAATGTGTTTAAATGAGCTGTAAACTTACCCTCACTAGCCTTGATTTGATCAAAATAAAGCAAATAAGTAATGCTATTTCAAAAAGATATATTTGTTAGAGTTCTTATACTTTTGTACTCTGTTTACTTGTCGTGCTTCGAAGGTTGTACCATCAATTGTTTTTCCGGCGTAATGCTGATTTATAAGCACAACTATAAAAAGGATACAATAAAGGTCAGCTGTGAACGTTTCGATTGCATACAGTATCTTGTTGAGAAAACAGCAAAAATCTTTGGCGGTATTTTCATTATCGAACTAAGCACGTTTAGCTGGTACAACCGCATCACAAGCCGTATTGAGGTCAACATTCAAACGGACACCACGCAAATTTACACGAGTTTATACATGCAGTCAATCTTTGGAGATTTAAATGTTTCGACATTGATTTGTAATCAACGAGGGCACTTCAGACAAAATAACTTCGCAAGATCCTTAGGCCTACTCCATTACCATCCTTATGACAATACTTTCGGGGAAAAAAAATTACACATTTGTTTCCACGGTCATCATCAAAGTTTCACCCTACCTTAAAAGATATGTATGTTCGTAAGTAATGGTGGCATTAACAAGTCAGAGACAACGGCAATCTCAATTTAGGGCACCATCGAGGTTTGAAATAATTCATCGGCATGTTGTCACTTCAGATCTTATCATGCTTATCACTGTATGGGATTATACGTCACGCATTAGTGTGTCCTCATTGTGTTCTTGGTTCAGACTGATGTTAAGGGGGTGCTTCTTTATACGTTGAACGGGCATGATGTTGTTGCTGGCCGCCCCTGCAGGCCGATCTGAGAAACCCGCTCGCCGGGAAGCAGCTCCTATCGTTCGTCTGTACTTTAAAACCGTTGAATAAAGACCTTAAGCAAAAAGAGCTCTCCCACAGAAGCCAAGAAAGTAGATTCTCGTCTCCCTAGTTTCATTCCAAGTTGTGTGTTAGGCAACCCACGGTCAACGCTACAATAGTTGGTCATTGAAAATGAGCAGGAAAATTTTATCGAGTACATGGGCTAACTTACAGATACACATGGTGTTAGGCTCTAATAGACTTTTCAGACCTTATCAATAACAATTTTTCAGATTTTTCCCAAGGGCTAACAAATCAGAAAATAGACTAAAGTAGGAAAAAAGAATGCCCGTTTACAAGAGGAAAGTAGTTTGTTTAACAATGGGGTGTAACCTCTGCTCCCATATATAGTATGGTGTAATCACAGGAGGTTTAAGAGCGAAGCAGTCATACGTTTATAAACCACCGTGGCTATAGAAGCCCAGGTTGGACTTATCCGTTGCATGCAACTGATACTGACGTCCTTCCAGGGCTAGGTGGCTAGGTGATTCGGTTGATATTATTAGAGTGAAAGATAGGCACAGTACCTGATAGACTTGACTCCAAGTAAAGTGTAGAGGCAGACAGAATAGAAGTTTGGGGAGCTAGAGGTGAAATCAGAGATGATGGAGGAAGAACGAGACAACAGCTTGGACAGGAAAGTAAACAACTCAAGAGTTATAAGGCCACCTTCAGCAGGGAGGGAGAGAGGAGGGGGGGGGGGGGGGGAACAAGGAACAAACTTGAAAGCGCACAAGAAAAACTTAATTGCTAACCTGTGAAATGCACTTACACTAAGTGCAAACTTTTCTGCTACTGAAAGTACCAGTGTTTACCTGACAGTATAAGCGGAGCTATGACATTGGGCCCTGCACTTTATGAAAATGAGAAAGTTTGGAGAAAGGGAATTTGGAAGCTTATCAAATAAACACCAATAGACCCCTTGCATATGATGTCACAAGACCCAAACTGGGGTCAATGAAGACCAAGCATTGGATGACAGTTGCGCGCGACGCATAGACACATGCACGCTTCAACTGTTTATCATCAAATAAATGCTAGGGTTTTGTTCAAGCTAAAAGTAAAAGAAACAACACAAACATAATGAGACAAAATAGTTTTACTGAAACACTTCTTTATAGGTGTATTACTTGGACATATTAACAAGTCAAATTAAATTGTAAGGCCCCCAAATTAAACGAAAATGGTTAGTCAGGGGAAAAGTCATGCATATATATCCAATTTCATAGAGCTGCTTCCGCAAACAAAGTAGCTAAGCACAATAGAAATTATGCTTACCAAAACATGGTTACCAGCCAAAATGCCATTTCCCATGTAAAATCTTTGACCGGTAACCTGCCAAATGTTGCTTAGCAGAAACTTGTTAAGCAATATTGTCTGCTTAAAGTAGCTCTAAGCAGGTCTAAGGATAGCTGTCCCTGAATGAAGTGACTTTGGCTAGAGCTATGGCCATGCAGAGCTGCCAACATTTGCATTGTGCAATTAGAAAACTTTTGTACAACAATCGGGGAGATATCTACATTCAACATAATACGAAAAAAGTGTCCAAAATCAGGGAAATTTTCAAATTTGTTCAACAGAACATGGAAAGATGGATTAGTTTTCCAGGGAACTTTCTGCAGAGTCGGGGAAAGTTGGCAGCTCTCCTGTTGGCCTGCCACAACAACGTGAAGAACAAGCCCTTTCCAGCCACAGCCAAAGCCAGAGGCCATCAATTTTGACACAGCTTACGACAGTTCAAAAAATTTAACCTTATTGTTTTTTGTTTAATTTACCTGAACTTATTGCTGGAAGAAGTTTTTCAAATAAAATTACCAAATTTCAAAAGAGCTTTTGAACATCTGCATTTACACGAATTTTTCAAATATTAACATGTATATATATACAAATGCACATATGCTTGCATAAATTTGCATACTTATTATAATCAACTGAACTTTCATTGAGTAGTCTCTTCTCAGGGTGGACTTATAAAGTTCAGCATACTTCTTATTGTACAGTAACTGCTGATGGTACCTTTGATGGCTGGAGGGAGGTTAGTCGAGACGGTGAAGGCGTGGTCGGTCCACTCTCTACAGAGAGACTGAACTCATACGGGTCTCTGCTCGTTGTGTTGAACTTTAACCTCTCCTCTGTTTGGAAGAGAAAGATGCAAGAAAGAAACAGGTGCAAGAATTACTCAATAAGTAAGGAAGGTAGTGGTAGCACTTAAATGCTAACTAATTACAATAAAAAACTGCATTATAAGCCTTCTAAGTAACAGCTACTTTATCAGATGCATGAAGAGGACAAGTTAAGTCATTAAGTAAAGACATATCTAGCAGTAAGGGACTGTCATCGAAATGGCATAGACAATTTGTGGTAAGTTGAAATGTATGTAGGCAACAACAATGGACAATAGTTTAAATGATGAAAGAGCAAAATGCCATGAACTTAAAGTCATAACATTTTTTAAACAGTATACAGCCAGTGTCACTGATGTCTACATCAACAATGACAGAATTCTATGGTGGTGATGATGAAGAATAAAAAGCATGCATCAATGTTTAATTTTACTCTGATATATTTCTGATTATGAACTCATACTAGAACCATTTTTCATATTCAAGAAAACTGTATCTGAAAACCTAAAAACCTGAAAAATGCAACCACAATTACAACCACAATTATATTAAAGACAATGTGTTTACACATACTGAAAATTGTGCGTGATTTTTCACTCTTTTCTCCTGACTCATACAACAGATAAAGCAAAAATGTTCACAAGTTTGTTATTTCATAACTATGGTTGATAAACAAAACATGAACACTGTTTGTGACTATTTTGTAAGCTTTACCAATGTTGTGTAATACCTTTAAGAGATGTTTGAAGCTTTGCATGGTGCAAATAATAGTAAGTAACAGACCTGGAACTCAATCTTTGAGAGGGCAAGGCCATTTTCATTTTCCAAAGGTCTATGGCAAACTTTGGAAGGGGAAACAAGGCCAGGACCAGGGCAACTGAGGTCAAGGCCTCTGTGGCCTCCATGTAAATCCAAACCTCAAAGGAATATTACTAGAAAACTTGCAGTACAACTTTGTGTAAATCTCTTTTGGGGGGAATTGACTCTTTTGGAAAGAAATGTTAATCCTGAAGAAGAGTAAAGTACTCAAAATGACAAGGCCATAAACTGAAAGCCAACACTCCTTCAAAAAGAGTTTTACACTTGGGTGTACCTGCAAGTTTACTATTAGTACTTACTTCCTAGCAGTTTATTCGAGGTAACATTTATCAGCTACTACGAGAAGGTAAAATATAATTAAATACTTTGAAAAAGAATGAGAACTCAAAACCCATCTACCAACATCAAGTAATAGAATGTGTTATATATTAGAATTTAAACTTATAAAGCTTTTATACAATTGCAATAACTGTTGCTGGCAAGAAAACAAAAACCAATGTTTCAGAGAGGTATATAGAATAATTCTTTTTAAATGTTTTTGAAAAACTTTTAAACTTGCAATTATACAACAAAAGAAACTTACCAACATATTTCTCAGACCCTGAACTCGTTGCTAGTTCTTTCCAAGAAGTCAAATAACTACAAGAAAAAGAAAAAATCAAGACATTGAGTTCCTGGAAGATTCACTCCTCATTTCTACAAAACAGCCAAACTGCAGTACCCACAAGGAAGTCCTTGTTTATGATGTCACTAGCAGAACAAGGAACCTAACCAAATCATCTGCACCCAATTCCAGATTCATAGAACTGCTGCAGCAGAAAATATTGCTTAACAATGTTCTGCTAAGCAAAAAAGAGAAAAGATACCAGTCACAGATGGTGCATAATACATGGTATTTTGACTGGTAACATTATTCTGGAAAGTGTAATCACTTTGGGTTAACTCATCTGCTGCCAAATCAGGACCATCTCTTGAGTGCCTCACTTGGGGCAAACTTGCACTTATTACAATTTTTTAAGCATAATTTTGTTGTGCTTAGCTACTTTCTGTGTCTAAGCAGCTCTATGAAACTGGGTTCTGAGCTGGTAAACGTTTCTCATTCCACCAGTGACATCATCTTTGGACAGCTCCCAATAAATGGCACCTTTGCCTAGCATTAAGGGTTTTAGCTTTGAGCTGCATCAAGCCTTGTAAATTGTCTACACAGCCAAGTAATTCACCAACCAACAATGCAAAGAATTTGATCAAACTCCTGCATGCCACAAAATGCATAGTTGTGCATTCAAAATATGATTGCCCATGAAGATGGCTAACTTTACACTGTGTGATGTCAAGTGGGACCTATCTACAACAGTCATAAGCCAAACTCATTTTGAGAGGCCTTCCCAGAGAGCAAAAAAGAAATGAAAAATGGGAGAGAGAAAATGTGGGGGTCGCAACAAGTCTAGTTTTTGTAAGTCTATTAATAATCCAAGAAATTTCAAAGCTCAACTCACTCATCAAAATTAAGGCCACTCGTCCACTCTAGGAGTTCATCGACCTCCCACTCCTCAACGATCTCAGACCCTTGGCTCTCAATGGCAGCCACCATGCCTGCTGCAGCGCCCTCTACCAGGGACTTTGTGTCAGAGTCCCCTGTCTTGGCCTGGAGCATTCCTTCCTGGTACCTGATGAGGAGAGTGAATATTAAAGTTTGGACAAAGTCCTGAGTATAGGGACCTGTGTGGATATATTCGCTCCAGTTTTTCGGCGATATCTCAAAAACGCGACCACCTTTTGAGGTGAAATTTTCACAGGTGAGTTTGATTGTACATATAAGATTAAAATAATCAAACGGTTCCAAAAACCAAAGGTATACTTTGCCTTTAAAATAATATTTGGTTGATCAAAGGAAAATTGACTAGGTGTAGTCAATTTTTCTTTGTTAACCAAAATTATTTAAAAGTTTCCCTGTGGTTTATTACTTGATATTTGAAATAAAAAGTTGCATCCCCAGAGTCAATAGGAAATAGTGAAAAACCCACTTAAACGTTTTTCACTCTTTTCAAACATACCCAATTTTGCCGAATGATTTTCTTCTAAGCAAAAATAAGCAGGATACCAGTCTCAAGTGGTACATGTGGAATGTTACGTTGGCTGGTAACCTTCTTCTAGTAAACTTCCTTATTGCTTTGTGCTTACTTGCTTTTGTGCTTAAGCATTTCATGGTTTTGCACTCGTGAGATCAAAACTAATTTGTTTACTTATCTCTCAAAACAATAACATTTCAAGCAAAAAAAATAAAGGGATGATTTCCACCATAATCATCTTTATAACGTGTAAGTTAAATCCATTTTACCAAGGTTGTTCACACCCTTAGCGTGTGTACTGGGTTTTTTTAACATGCATTACAAAACACATGGGGTCAATGGCTCTACATGACATTTAAAAGACGAAGCAATCATGGTTAACAATTGTCTTGATTAAGAAAAAAGTCTCACAACTGGGATTCAAGCGCACACTCTAGTAATAGTAACACTACAGCTTCAGTCCGATGCACTACACTGTTCTACCTTGACACTCAAGAAGAACAATAAATATTCTTTCTCATCATTACCATTTATTTTATTCAGCTTTGATCACGTCATCCTTTACTAAGTTTCTGTAGTTATAGATCAAACTCTTATATCTGGAGTGTCATGAATATATGAGGGAATCTGTGTGTGGCATTTAGGGGCTTGAGAAAACTGTCAACAATAAATTGAACTCTTACATCTTTTTCATCCATTCCACCTTGCGTTGCTTCTTGCGCTTCTCCACATCTTGTCTTCTCTGAAGCTTGGAATGAGGGAAGTCTACTTTCTTGTTACTGCTCTCCCAGGTGACTGGATCCTGCTCAGGTCGTAGGAGTAACTGCAGCAAGCATCAAACAGTACAAGAAGTTTGGATGTGGGGATCAACTTGTACCATAAAGGACACTTCATCATTGGTTTTGTGGGTTAGTACATTCATCATGCCAATTCTCTCATTTCTCAGAAACTTACTATAAATTAATATTGCGTTTGGTTCTTGGAAGATTACATTTATCTTAATAGATCCCTTATCGTGGCCGAGCGGATAAGAGTACCGTACTCAAGCTCTGATGTTTCTGTTCAGCAGAGTGTGGGTTCGAGTCCCGGTCGTGACACTTGTCCTTAAGCAAGACACTTAACCATTATTCGTCCTTCGGATGGGACGTTAAGCCGTTGGTCTCGTGTGTTGTGTAATGCACGTAAAAGAACCCAGTGCACTTATCGAAAAGAGAAGGGGTTCACCCCGGTGTTCCCGGTTTGATTGGCTGGATATTGCGCCACAGCACTTCGTAAACCGTTACATGGTGCTATGTAAAGGAATAGGTCTCATACTTCTAAAAGTAGCTTCACATTTACCTTGCAGGAAAATACTGACTGTTGAAGCGCTATGACGGATATGAGCGCTATATAAGAAGCCACTATTATTATTATTATTGGCCACCACCGCCGAGGTCAAACAATGGAAACATGCACACGTGCAACGCCATGCACAACTCTCAGCCAATGATAGGTCTTCATAAACTTCAGTGAGGGTGCTGTTTGGGTCTTGTGATGTCATAAGCAACCACACAATCTTACTTGTCTTGAACTTAATTGCGATAACAAATGTTTTACTAACAAATCTGGTATCAAATTAAAGAATAACATTTGGGATCAAACTATACCAATATAGTCTATTGACATAACCAGTCAAAAGTCCCTTTTTCAATTTCAAAATTTTCTCTTGGTGAGTATAAATGTAGAACTAGTGAGCACCAAGTAAAGGGTAGCAATCAGGGGTGCGTTTGGCGGCGTTAAACAAAAACTGTTTCGGTTGTTGGTCGTTGGTTCTGCTGTACAGACTGAACGATAACCGAGTTGTGAGCTCGGTTACAGTTTTGGTTATGACGTCAGAAAAAATTATTGGTTACAGCTGCCAAAACGCACCCCAGAAGTTTTGACGCCAGAAAAATTAACATCTTTGTGAGAACTGGCAAATATTAATCTCATTTCATTGGAGTACTGTATGTTAGGCTGTGTCTGAATTAGCGGGTACAGCTACAGCTATGGCTTGATTGCAGTGTCATCATTGAAATATAGGACGTCCTTCGCAACAGTCGTAGCCCTAGCCACTCATTCAAAGATAAGATAAGATGAGAGATAAGAAACTTTACCACTCTCCGAAAAGAAGAAATTACATTGCTCGCACAAATTTAAAAACACTACAAAGAACAACAAGTTAAAAAGTTACAAAAGGCAGATACAAATATTGAACAAGAAATAATGCGCAAAGATTTTAAATAAAATCCATATGTCCACCACACACCCAGTCTAGCCAAAGACAAACAAGATAAAAATATATTATGCAAATTTTATGAACCAGCACTCATCTTTTATACAATGCATTGAAAAATGTAATACCTTTAGGGACAAAAGAGTGTAAGATTGTGGTCAGTGCGAACAGCGGGCAATCTCATTCTACCACTTCTTGGAATCATGTGACCAGTAAGTTCACCATGAAGTGGGTGGCTATTGTCTTCCAAAATACGACTAAACAGACCAGTCACCCTCTCGACTTAAGGCTCTAAATTGCTCCACATTTGACTTACCCTATCTGATACCAGTCTCCACCCATTGTACTCTATCCTCTTGTACCAGCCTACTTGGTTATCTTTCCTCATCTTGGAAGTGGCTGATATACTATTGTGGACATCCTTAGCTGCCCGGCGCTTGGCACCGACAGCCGTGTAATCCTTGGGACTGTTGGCGCACATGTCAACAATGTTACGATGAGTGAAGATCTTGTAGTAAATATTTGGGGGAAACTTGTCCTGTTTTTCATGAAATAAAGACAGTAACAGTTGGTGAAAGGTTGTTGTGTGTTATGGTGGCTTGAAAAGTCAGCCTGTTAGAAATCTGCTCTTGATGGCAAAGGTTGTGGGTTCGAATCCTACTCGAGTAATTTGTAATGTGTTCAGTGTTATAAAACTGGTATCGACTACTTTCCCTCATGCTATGGTTGAACCCATGATCCCAGACCCCTGAGCATTCTATTTTCCGTCAACTTCACCTCAGGAAAATAGAATGCTGCAGGCTTGCAGGGTTCACCTCGACAGTTATAGTTTTAACCATAGCACTCAAGCAGTCAATATTTGTGTACAAGTTGAAGTAGTCAGAACCAACCGGTTTTCTTTGATAACCAACGACTCAACAACAAAAATTACAACGTGGTGTACTCAAAAGAATGAACTAGTACTAAAATTCGTTCTCAACGTCAATAACATTTTTTATATAGCTCTTTATCTGCAGGTGTTTCAAAGCACTTGTTATTTTTTAACAACAGGTATTGCAAATTTCTTGAGTTATGAGTCCCATTTATATTGCACTTTACAAGGTGCTGCGGTGCAATCTGCAGCCAACCAAGCCAGAAACACCAAAGCAAACTTCTTATCTTAACTAAATTGTACCGGTTCTTTGAGACAAATACACAACGTATGGGACCTAGTGCTTACCTCCCATAAGACTAAGAGGGGCGAAACATTTATTGATTTTCAAGTGTCGACCTCAAGGATACACTTGCCATGACCAGGATCTGAATCTACACTCTGACAACACCAGTCAAGTCCTCTACATGGCTTGGCCACGACACTTCAACATTAAAGGGACACGTTGCCTTGGATTGGGCAGTTTGAGCTATAAAAAGCGTTTGAAAGCATTCGTTATGAAATGAATGTGGTTGGACAGGATGTTTTAAAGTATAATATAATGATCCACACAAAATTATGCCTCATACTTAAGTGGTTTTTCTTTTATTTTGTGAACTAACATGGTTGGCCATTCTGTAGAACCAAATTTTTGACTCCCTATTTAAGGGGTCAAAAATTTGGTTCTACAAAATTGCAAGCCCTGTTAGTTCACAAATATAAAGGAAAACTACACAACTTCAACGCATATTTGTGTGGATCATTTTTTTCCCCCTATTAAAACATCTTTCCAACCATATTCAATTCATAATAAATCCTTTAAAATGCTTTTTACATCCCAAATCAACCCAATCTAAGGCAACGTATCTCTTTAAAGCACATATATTTCTGCTCTAGTAAGTGTTGTTTTTTCACTTCGGTAAGTAGAACCATTAAATAGGCCCCGGTCTTTGTGTTCCTCCTTCACTATTCACATACCCCAGCCAGTCTGAACTTGATGTGTATTCCGGCCGCTGCATCCAAGATCTTCGCCTCTTTCGGGTTGATACATCTTAGCATCATACTGGGGTCACCACGGCAACGGAAGTTAATGAGGTCACGATAATAACGGTAAACTTGGATATCCTGAATGTGAAGAAGAAATTCAAATTAGTGAGTACAGCTGCAGATGGGTGTTGTGTTACATCTTTAAGTTTAAAAAAATTATTAGTTTGGAGAGGATCCAGTGGTTTTGGCTCCTGGTTCCCAAAAAATTCATCATACATTGCACACCATTATACATAGACTGCTGGAAGTCAAGATTATATTTCTTTCACGCAATTCAACAATCTTGTCTTTTCCCCATCCAAACCGAGGACAGAAGGGAAAAATTAGCCTGGTCCAATTTTGTACAATGAGAACTCTGAATCCATGCTTGCTACTGCACATTGGAATTATGACTACTCACAATGTGTGTTCTCCATGCTCTCTGTATGAAATCAAACTGAAGCCAGAATGAAAGTTAGTCTGGCCCCTTTTAGTATAAAAGGAATTCTGACTCCATGCTTGCTATTGCACACAGGGAACATGACTACTCACAATGTGTGTTCTGCATGCTCTCTGTATAACACCAAACTGAGGCCAGAGGTGAAAATTAGTCTGTTCCCTTTCTGTAAAATGAGAATTTAGCATTCTTTCTTGCTACTGCAGACAGGAACATGACTACTCACAATGTGCGTTCTCCATGCTCTCTGTATAATCTTGGCAGCCTCCTTGGGGTTCGGGGGATGAGTCCTCTTCTTCTTCCTCCTCTTTGGTTGTAGTTTGACTTTTGTCTGGCTGGGTGCAGTGGAGCTAGAGACCACAACCGACTGGACCCCTCGGTGGGATACGTCAGTGGCCACCATGGAGCGCTGCCTCTTGATTGTGTGCCACCAGTTCTGGATGAAGTGGGCGCAGAATTCTCTAAACCTGTCGGTTAAAAATGGGAAAGAACACAATTATTTCAAGGTGACTGCTCTATATTCTGACAACCACACATTCTGACAACACTATGGTCACAAATTCACAACAAACAATTCACAAAAGTTGGGCTTTGCTCAACTCTTGCAAAAACAGAGCTGTGACGTTAGAATCTCTTCACATGAAGTATGAACAAGGCCCAATATCATAGAGCTGCTAAGCACAAAAATTTGCTTAGCATGAAATTTTTGCCTTGATAAAAACAGGATTACCAGCCAACTTTCCACATGATTTTCAGGATTTAGCAAACAACTGCTGAATACCATTAACAAGCAATATGCAACAAATGGAAATTTGGTTGGTAATCGTGTTTTTATCAAGAAAGAAATTTCATGCTACGCACATTTTCGTGCTTAGCAGCTCTATGAAATTGGGCCCTGGGCTTTAGGGTTAGGATTAGCAAATTACACTTGAGGTATCGGAACATAGCTGTGTTGGAACATGGTGGTGTTGATACAAAGGCGCTAACCCATATCAATAATGGACAATTGTAGTTCATGGCTCATTGAGGTCATCGACTGATGAGCCACTGACCCTTTTCAAACCATGGTTAAGACTTCGGCTTCGGCTTTGGCCTGTCCACCTGCATGAAGTCCCATAAGGAAAGCATGTTTTTCTATATCTGACAGAGCCTAAAGCCAAGCCCTAGCTCAAGGGAGAAATTTTATATACAATTTTACAGACCACTAACACATTTTCAGTAACAAATTTTCTGTACAGTTAAAATTACTTACGATATAAGATCAGACTCCCCTTTTGTCTTTTTGAAACTGCAGTATTTTTCATAGTAGCCTTCTAGTCTCTGTCTGGCGGTAGCCGTCCCAACTACTGAAGCCTTGGCTGCAACCGAATCCTTCAAACATGAGGGACAACAATAAACAGTTCTCAACGAGAATTCCTGATTGTCTTTAGCTCAAAACAAGAGAAATGCAAAAATGTTTTGTATTCACAATAATAATGATGTGGAGGAACAGGAAGGACGGCAGCCCTTTAATTAAAAAGGACATAGCACACACTAAAATACTACAGCAACGTACACTACAATCCACACGATGTTGTCTAAAATATAAAATATTCTCCTGCACTTTAATCACTTTTAATCACCCAATTAATAGCACACAATACAAATAGCACAACCCAGTTACTAACATGAAGAGCAAAAGGTCTGCGCTAGCTACATACAGTATACAAAATTACATGCACAAAACCTGATTCAAGTAAAGCCCTTAAAAAAGGTACAACATTTCTCTGATAAACAAAAGATGATTAAAACACAATGTAAGGACGTCCCCATTGGTTTTGTACATGAAAGCGAAGCAAGGACTGCCTCAATTTGTCAAAACACCTAGATCCATTTTGGCTGGTATGTGAACTGAAAGGAACAGGTTTTCGTAAAGGCATCCTTTGGGCACAAATCCATGTAATGAGTTGATCCGTTTAATGTTTGCAGTGCCCTTTGCCCGGGACCACATAGCCATGACCACAGGGACTCCATGAAACAGCTCCCCTGCGTAAGTGCAATCAGCAACAGTGTCTTACCACCAGCGGCATGTTGACAAGACCACCCCAAACACGCACAGAAACTCAAATTCCAGTTTATAATACGCCTGCTCTGTGTTGCTTGAGAGTTTTACTCGTCAATGTTTCCTAGGAAGCGAACTACATGTAGTCAACCAATGAAAAATTAAACTACTTGCCACTTAGTTGAGTTTTTAAAATGAAATTGAATCTTCATAATTGTATATCATTCTAAGAGCTACCTTTCATGTACAAAACCAACGAGGGCCTCCTTACTTTGTGTTCTAATCATCTTTTTATCAGAGAAATATTGTACTTTTGAGGATTTCAGTTGAACCAGGTTTTTGTTTGTAATTTGTACATCAATCGAAGAGTTCAACAGCTTAAGAGTAAAGTTAACTTTCTGAAAGATTTTCTAATTGTATTTTATGTTTTCTATGTAATTTTAAACTGTTTTTGACATATTTTCTCTTGTACTGTTATGTGCCTTTTTAGGTTGTTTTTTGTCTGGATCGCTTTTTGTCTGGATCGATTTTTCGCTTTTTGGTTATCTGAAGGCTTGTTCTCTGTAGTCTTATTTATAGTGTTATTTTTCCGTATGTACTGTTTGTGTGATGCCTGGAAATAAATAAATAAATAAATAAATTAAGTAATATTACCTTTGATTGGGTGGTTGCAAGCTTTGACACTGATTTCTCAGGTGATTTTGAGGGTGTTGTTCTGACATCTCTCAGACCTTGTTCACTGTCGATGAATCTACTGGCTGTTTGATGCACCTTGGTGCTGACAGTTGGGTTTAAGATCTCAAAGAGACGACATCTGAAAAACATACAAACATGACAACCAACATAAGCGTTCCTTTCTTACATCAAGTATGACAGCGGTTTACCTATTGTCACTAGATTTGGTTAGTTGTCCCAACAACTGTCAAAGCAACTGTCCCAACAACTCTCCCAACAACTCTTCAAACAACTCTCCCAACAACTCTCCCAACAACTCTCCCAACAACTGTCCCATTAACTGTCCCAACAACTGTGCAATCAACTGTGCAATCAACTGTTCCAACGACTCTCCCAAACACTATCCTAACAACTGTCCCCTCAACTGTACCAGCAACTGTCCCAACGAGTGTCCCAACAACTGTCCCTTATACAAATAATTAATGTCATGGGCCAGCAAACCAACCAGGCAAATCTGCTGCAATGTGCGCTTCTCAGAATAACATGTACGTAACCAATTCAATATTAACCGGTACTAGACTTGACCTCAGGCCCAAGGCCAGTAATTTAGCATCAGGCCAGTGAACTCATGACCAGACAAGTCCAGCAGGACTTGTGTTTTTCGATTGAAAAACAATACCTCACTGCTTAATATCTTTAATTACAGAAACAGTATTCATGTGTAGTGTTGACTAAATATCTTTCAGTGCTGTTCAGTATCGAAGTAAACTAATGTACAATTATCCACAGTGCAACAGAGTATGGGATTTGAGTCGACTGCCTACATAAATTTACTTGTACCATTTGGCCCAATCCGCCAATGTGTTGCATTTGGCAGAGTAGGGCTTTACCAACCTTGTCCAATGTCCTCTCCATACTCTCTGTAGTTCAATGGCAGCCGCTGAGCTCCTATCAGATGATGCACTCTTCTTGCGAATCAGGGCTCGTCGAGATTGCTTGGAGCCCGACGCTAATTTCAAATCTCGGACGATATTCTCTTCCCCTGTTTATTTCGGGTGAATGATAAACTCCAATTTAGAAATCACTAAGACAAAAGGAAAGGAACAAACAATGTTTGCGAGCAGTTCTTTTGTGAACTTTCACTCAGCACGGTTGTTGAATTCTAGAATGGCTTTGGTCGTGGGTTCAAATCCCACCCAATGCCCTTTGCCTGTGGAGTTTTTCTTACAGAAAGCACCAAGTATCCAGTGCATCACATATCAGTGTACATAGGGTAAAAGCCAAAATAATATTCCTTATCCCGATGCAAATATTACAAAAATTTTAGAAATTTGGCAATACCAAAAGCTGCATTAAATGTTACTTTTTAATTACATTTAAGACAGCTTTGCATAATGATTAATAAGGTTTAACCACTTCATATCGGATTAGGTAGTTAAACACCTAGACTGGCCTACAGCTGAAGGTTTTGACACCTTGAACAACTTCATAGCACCGTGAAATTTGTTTGCCTTCAGTCAGACGACTGATATGAATATTGATCCACACATTCAAAATGGTTAGAATGCGCAGGCATGCACCTACCATTCTAAGCTTCATTTAACTGATACAGTGAAAGACTCAAGAGGGACAGAAATCATGCTCGTAATAATATCCCTTTTTTAAATTATTTTGTCTAACACTAATATTTAATACAAGACTCCAAAGCTTTTTCCTTTCGAAAAAACAAGACTCCAAAGCCTTTTCCTTTCAAAAAAATTGACAAAGAATACACCTACTAGAGTAGAACAGGATCCGCACCGCAACAGTAATACCAAGTAATATGGATGGCTTGCAATTGCATTCCAAAAGTTAATTCACCACTGCAGTGCAAGGGCAAAGTAACACAATTTAAATCATTCAGTTACATGTAGGCCTATCTTTACCTGGAAAGTGCACATTTTTCAGGAACTTGTGAGCTTCTTTCCTTGTTAACATCTTCAAAACCTAAAATACAGGACAGAGAAGTTTTTTATTATGAGTTGTTATTCATGTCTTTTAAAATGGATTAGAAAAACAATATCAGGAACAACCAAAATATTATAGAGGCCTACAAAAAATCAACACACATTAACATTAACAAAATGAAACATCGTTGTCAAGACTGTATCTAAGGTAAACTACACAAATATCATCAATTTACGTAACAAAATATGCTTTAAATGTAACCACAAAAGCTGTTATACTAAACATTGGGTCATTAAAATTATCAATTAACAGTTGTGTGAATATTTGAAAGCCTTTAATCTTACAAATTTGACACACTTCAGAGTTGTTTACTCCCCAAATCTTGGGTTGTCGCTATTGAATGGAACTATCCTGCCGCTAGGTGGCAGTGTTTTAATTGGACAATCCCTGTCGCGGGATGGCTCACTACATTAACGAAAAGGCTGCGTTCGGGGATTACTCGGGAGGGAGGTGTGTCGGCCACTTTCTCAAATTAGGCTGGAATAGTGGTGCGGGATCAGAACAACTCATCCTTGTCATTAATGTTGTTGAATATGAATAACTTATGACACATTCATTGCCGGGGGTCAACTGCCTTCCCAAATTCGGGCAAAAACTGGGTTTCAGGCCCAGCAAGAAGAAACCAAGATGACCCGACCGATAAATTAAGCAAATAACTGTTTATAATCTGGTAGGCCTTATCAGAAATCGGTAGTTTTTATACTCCAAATATTCTGGCAAATCAATCCCTCCCCATACCAAAAATTTCCCATAAATATAGGCCCATGGACAATTGTCGTATGAAGTGTGTTTCCAAACACAATACAAAAAAACCCACTAAAATACTCTTTTCGACAGCATAGGGAGCCCGCAATAATCACTATTTTCTTAAAGGGACACGTTGCCTTCAAATCTCATGAAATGTTACTGTTTGGAGGTGTTCCTTATACTTATTATGAGTTGTT
>JAUELU010000010.1:6376780-6394506 GCA_032357145.1 Evasterias troschelii
GACCAGAGTCACGTGACTCATAGTGGGTATACAATGTAAACAAACCTAGCAAACAATGCACAGGGAGCATGGAAAACAATGGCTGCTTCCCACCTTACAGCAGGAGCGCTCGGAAGCAGCCATGCGTTTCCATTCACGCTGCGCCTTGCTCGCTTGGTTTGTTTACATTTTATACCCACTATGGGTCACGTGCCTGCAGTCGCCGATTGTGTCTATTGCCTGTCACTGTCAGATTGAGATACTGACCCTGTACAAAAACAGGTTGTTTTAAAACAAGGTAGATAATGAAACCTTTATTTATAAAAAGAGTAACCCAAGTAGTAGTAGTACACCAGCCTTTCTGGCAGGCTTTCTTTATTTTTATAAAATATCAAAATTTGATACAATTACAAATCAGACAGTACAATCTCAAGATTATTATTTTCATAATAGTTGTTCTTCCATTGCCATTTGTTTTGGGCTGTGTACAAATCATGGGTGCAGGGTGTCCAGGCTCCGTGGCCGGCTCTTTAGTGTATACATGGGTCTATACACACACATGACACAAACACCCACACAGTACACTCACACCGATTTGTCACAAACAGAATTTTATTTGTTTAACTTGTGCACAGGAAACATGCATTGTACTTTGCTGGATGTCGGCCTTGACCGACTACCATTATTGATGTGCATTGAGTTGACTAATTAAAAGCTTTCACGGTCTCAATTGAGTGTTGTTTATAAAAGGCATTTCCTCTTTGCAAACTTTTCTCTAGGTTTGTTGCAGTTTCGATGGATACTGAATGGGGTCAAAGTACATGTGTAATGAGTTCAGATGAGATGACTTGTTAGTGTTGGTGAAATCATGGGGACCATTCTGGGACGCGAAAGCAGGAAGAAGACTGAGCCATGCACATTGCTGGCAGTTCAGCCTACTTCTAAGGTATGGTATGGATACCGTTGTTGTTTTCACCATGAGATGAGTACAATTTGCCCTTTGCACGGATTTGCCATGTGCATGTAGAGCCTCGACTTCATGCTTCATTTATATTGTATTTATCTATTTGTTTGGATAAAAGTGTCATTACATTAGCGTGATAATACAGAGATTATATTATGCTCCTTTTCACTGCTATCCCCATCGCGAGGCGATTTTCCCGCAAATTGCTGACTGTGCTACAAATGTAAGAAGGGTGAAAGCCTGCATGTAAGGCCGTGCAAAAGTGAATGGCTTTGGGCAGTGGCTATACAGCCTGATCCCTGAAAGTTCCTTTTTCTCAGTATTGTCGTTGAAGCCAATGACCATAGCCGTAGCCGAAGTCACTGGATTTGAAACAAGGCCTAAGGTGTGATATGGATGATACAGTTGGTTTCACATTATGAGATACACTTTTACCGTCCTAACCCTGCAGCGAGGGACAGGAACGTTTGGTAAAATGATAAGGAATTATGTTGGACGTGACCAGGGCTCGTCTTTACACAAAGTTAAGATTGTTTTGATATAAAACAAAATGTAAATCCTTTTAATTGCTAAGCAAAGTATGATTCACAACACAAATCACTATCACAATACTGAAAACTCATCTTAAGATGGATCTCAGTGCTTTGTGAAATTGGCTCCAGGGCCCATATTCTTGGGTCTGATATTTACTGTCGGTGAAAAAAGGGTGAAAGCGGTTGCAGACAATTTACACTTAATGTAAGCATACTGAAATAAGAATTTTTTGTTGTCGTGACTCCTTCTTGTTAATAAGCAATATTTGCTTACACAGCTTTCACAGAATTACTGTGCTTAAATTACCCTGCTAGCCCTGTAAGAATGGCGACAGTATAAAGCTCTAATTAGATGAAAACATTTATTTGTATTATTAAAAAATAATTTAAAGCTTAAAGTTCTAACATAATTAGAGCCATGAAATTGGGCCCTTGAACATGCAAAACTCAGCTCAACAATTGTTAAGTTTGTTTTAAATGAAATATGATGTAAATAATTTTTTTGTTTTTTTCTAGGAACAAGAGCTTCCCCAAATTAAGTCACCGGAAATAAACCCTCCTGTAACTGACAAAATGGCGGAAATAGCGAAAGAGAAGAATGATGAAAATGAGAAAATGGAGATGGATTCCAAAGATGATGTGATGGAACCCAATCATGGAGCAGACCAGACATCTGGAGTGTCTCATGGGGCAATGATATTATCTTCAGACCTTCCTGGAAGTACTGACGGTGAGAATGGAAAGGAAGACCCAGGGCAGAAGGTGGTGAGTTCTATCTCAAAGGAGACCACAGATGCCAACAAAGCTTGGAATGAGACACAGAAGATTCACCCAGAGAAGGATCAAATTGGTAATTGATTGTTATTATTAATTATTGTTAAATCTTTCTGGTAATAAAATCAAGGGACCCTCCACAAGGCCTTGCACTATGACTCATAGGCATGACGATCTGCTTGGAAACATGTTGAAGAACAGTTAAAAAAACCACATACAATGTTATTTGAAACATTTGAAATAGACAACATTTTGGCAACAATTTTTCTGCAAAAGAACTTTCCCACTGAAGTGCTAATCTTGCAAACAGTTTTATAAAGGTCTTTATTTACTCCTTTCTTGTGAAACAGTGCAATTGATTTTTAACTTTTAAAAACAAATGTTTTTTGTTACGAACTTATAAATGTGAACCTTCAGATAAGAGTTTGATATTTTAAGTTTTCTTTTTTTGGAAAAAATTACTATTAGAGAGAATAACTTGTCAAACTGATTTTTGGAGACTTGTAACAATATGTTTCCCTTTTATTATACTGTCCCTAAAACCTATTATAAGGATTAAACAAATCTTCCTGTAAACAGATAATGTTTGATTTTTAGACAAAATAAATCTCCCTTGTTTTTATTTTCCTCGTAGCAAAAATCACTTGGGACAAGGATGGAGAAGATCCTGAAGTTATCTCCAGAAGAAGTTGGGAGCAGATAGAGCGCCAGTGTCAGAAGGAGGAGGATAGCATCGGTTATCCATCAACAGGTACTAGCTCTTCGGGATGGAGAGTCATACGTCTCTTTGTTTCATCAACATTCCACGATTTCCAGAATGAGAGAGAAGTACTGGTAAAAAGGGTGAGATGAGTTTTGTTTTTTCCCCTTCTGTTGGTGTGTTGTTTGACAAGTAGCAGACTCAAGTTTAGATGGCTGAATCGGCAGACTGTGGCTTCAATTCCAGGTCATGACACTTGTGACCTTGAGCGAGGCATTTAACCATAATTGCTTCTCTTAACCCAGATGTATAAATGAGAACCTGTTAAGGCTGCATAATATTAATTATTGTGGACTGTTAACCCCTAGCACTATATCAGCAGCCAACATCATTGAGCTCGTCCTCACCCACGGGATTCTGTTCCAGCTTGCCACATTTTCATTTCTTTTTATTAATGAATTCTGGTTGGATGAAGCCAAGGATTCTCAGAAAAAGCAAACTTAATCACTATACTTGCCAAGAACCACAAAGAAGGAGCTTTCATAGTTAGATGTGGTAGGCAAAACACCAGAGAATTATTCCAGAGAAAACCCTCACATTCAAGTAGGGACTGAAAACCCGTTCCACACAGTGCCCCTGGCGGAATTTCGAACAGGGTTCCTTAAGGTGGAAGGCGAGGAAAGGTACCACTATGCCAACCCGCCAGCCTTTGCGCATACATCACTTAATCAGCCTGCTACATCAGAGTCCAGCTTTCTCCTGAAGGCAATTAGAGCATACTGATCCAAACATCAAGTTGTTACACAACAGACTCTTTTCAGAACCACCACAACTCGTACAAGAAATTTGTGTACACTATGTTACGGCTAACTTTCCTAGATTTACATTGACATGGTTACTCAACTTTGTTTCTAATTTTGCAGGTTTTTCCAGAATTGCGAGAGTTCTGCGAGTCACGCCATTTACATCTGATTGAGTGTGACCTGAGGTGGGGAGTACCCAAAGACTCAACCACCCGAACCGTACTCACTACCTGCTTGCAGGAAATAGATCGCTGCCATGGTGATGCAGACGGCCAAGGATTCTTTCTCAATATGCTCGGAGAAAGGTAAAGCAAATCAATACATTTGAACATCATTTTCTCTTAGCAGTGGTCTGCTGGCTATATGGCTAGTTAAAACACCGGAAGGCCACTCAAAATTCTCTCCCCATGTGGTCCGGCTGGCTAGTTCATTGTTGAAAAGCATCCCTACTCGTATGAAATATGAACAACTGAATAAAACTGGTAGACTCTAAGGACTTTTAGCTAACTGGTCCTGCTGGCAAGTCACTGAAAACAGTTAGGGCAAACCATGTTAGAACTTGAGATTTGCAAAAAGTGTTCCCTTTTGCTTAAATTCCCAAGAAACCAGGTGGGAGGAAGTGGAAGCTTGGATAATTTGCAGTTTTCATCACATCAAATTTTGAAATGCAAGGTGGCAGGGCGACTTACCGTGTAAATTATAAGTTTTTTGACAAATGTGCAGATTCTCAGAAATATGTAAACAATGACGTTCTACCTGTCATGCTTCTGCCACAGTCTCCAATAAAAAAAAAACTTTTTGACTTTCAACTTATTTCTACACTAGATATGGGTGGATGCCAGGGGAGAGCGACGTCCCCCCTGACATTGCAGAGGAGTACCAGTGGGTACCGTACACCTCAATCACCCACATGGAGGTCCTCGTTGGTGGATACCGATCCCTCAACCCAAACGCGGTTTACTTCCTGAGGGAACCTTCAGGATATCTGGAGAAGATCCCGGAAGAGGCGAGAAAGTTCTTTGTGGAGCAGACCAAGATCGGAAAGGTTCAGCTCAAGGTAAATTATCCGATGTTTCAGAATTAAAACTTTTCTTGCAGCTTCCTTACTAAATATTTCCTTAACTTGGTGACATAAATATCGGGGGTCTCCACTAAACCAAGATTGCTTTTAGAGACTCTCATTACTTAACCATTGTATTGTGTAGAGATTTTCTAAAAAGGATACAGTGATTTTTGTACATTGTTCTAAATAAATACTTCATTTTACTCAAGTCTACTTTTAATAAGCTTTACTCGCACAACTTCTTGCGTCAATATCTGTGGAATCGTAAAACTGGTGTTCCCATTTCTGAGGTTTCAATGTTGGCAGGTATATGCATTGTATCTAAAGTACCATTACTACTAAAAACAATAATAAATCACTGTTGTAAAGCGCAATTCAGGGAACACTGAATGCTTTTAGTAGCAAATGATGATTTTTAGTAGCAACTGGTACATTTTGTGTAGCATTTTGCTATTCTATACCTGTATACAAAACCTTTCTCTGCGCACTCCATCCATGGCAAGACCCCCAACACTCTGTACATGCATGAAACCATGAATGATTTTAAAATGAACATAAATGGATGTGTTGTATTGTAAGCAAACTGATCGAGTGGAAATAAACTGAACTTAGCTAAACTGAAACTACAACAGTATTTACTTCATTTTATTTAATCATGTGGGTAAACGGAAAGTACAACAATGGTTTTTTTTAAGCCTCCCTTTATGGTAGGGGTTTTCCTCCTCATCATGATAAATCTTTTGTACTCTAACTTTCAAAAGTGTAATCGCAATAAATGCAAACATGTTTCACTTCCTGGAGGAAAACTCAAATAGTGGTTTTAAAACTGTTGGGACTGTTGATTCATAATCTCTTGAACTTTGTCACAACTAAATTTTTCTCATTAAATTGTTTTCTTTCTTTCTTTTGTCCGTAACGGACGTTGGCATCATTGTCCTTGTAAACCCTTACAAAGTGATAATTGAAGACAAAAACAACTCATAGCGATCTATACTGTTGTAAAAATAATGAACACTTTGAGACACATGTTGGGTATGAGAGGGCGCTATAAGAACTGAGTAATAATATTATTAAGAATTGAGTTGGTAATCAAGTTGGCACATTGCTGAAATGACCCGTACCCATTTTCATACAAGCTTGTCAAATTATTCTCACCAGAATACGGTTACCAGCCAAAATGCAATGTCACATCATGGTCACATGTAACTTCTGTGACTGGTATCAAGTTAAGCATAATTTTTGAAAGCAAATTTTCTGCTTAAGCAACTTTATGAAATTAGGCCCTAGGCCGAATGATTTTGCCTTTAGTAAAGCAATGTATCTGTGCTTACCTTAGCAAAAAAATATATATAATGCGCTTAATGCAAAATGTGTATGGGCATGAGTACTTCACATTTCTAGTCATTCTTCACTTACACATCTATCACTACATACAGCACTAACCCTTACTAAGTGGAAAAAGTCATAATAAGCGCAGAATTTCGCAGTAAGCAGAGCCATGGAATTGAGCTGAATATTAAAAACTGTAAAATACCTTCAGAAATTATTTTAAGAAACTGAATTGGGTACAAGCAACAGGACGCCACCCTGCCATTCCTGAGAATTAGTCGTCAATTTGTTTTATTACACACAAGCTTAATTTAAAGTTTTTTTTTTTATTTCTGTTTAATTTTTTTTTATTGAACAGGAGATGAAAGTCAAATTACGAGAGAGCTTTCCAGCGCAAACTTTTATCTACCCTTGTGAGTTTGACAGTATTGATGATGAGTCGAGGGTAAGCAGATGAGGGTAGTACCCACTGGACCACTGGCTAGAGTCCAGTCATTTTAGCATTAGACCAGTAACCTCACAGTTCACCCAGTGACAGAGCTTAACTTTTGGGAGAAAATCCACAAGACTACAGGGCTCGTAGCTCAAAATATTTACTGGACCAGATATTTTTTTAAAAGACCAGATTCAAAGTGTGAAAATAAAAAACTGCTGACACAGTTTAACATGCATTTGACTGCTTTTATATGAACCCGAACTGAGACAAGTAAGTGAAGAGTATACTTAATTACTCATAGAATTGAAAGATAATTTATCAGACCCAAAGTCAACACTTGAACATGATTTGTTTCTGTTATTCAATTGAAAAACACAAGACCACCAGACTTGTTAGGTCATGAGTTTACTGGCCCGACACTAAAATTACTGGCCTCAGGGCTGTGGTCCAGTGTGAAATTCGAGCCCTGCATGGCTTGTAGCTTAAAATAATTACTGGACCTGTGTTATAAGAAATGAACCTACACAGTTATAGCATTTGAACTGTTTTTAAGTTGAACACAGCATTAAGAGAAGATCCATCATTTTTCTATTGTGGCTAAGAGTTTGTCAATTAGGCCTACTCATAACAGAAAGAGAATTATCAAACTGAAAGTTAACATTGAGATTTAGCTATGTATGCTACGTATTTAGATTTCAATTTTGGTTTGATTATCTCAGTTAGTAGGGCGCCGGCACATTAATCCGGAGGTCACAGGTTCAAATTCTGCTCTAGAAAATATTTTCTTGTTTATTCAAATCAAAGTTAAATAAAATTCAGCCTGTCAGTTTTCCTTGTGGTTTTCTATTTGACATTTAGACTTTGGAAGAGGATAAGTCCTTTTGTAAATTGAGATTTAGAATTGTTTTTATTGAAATAATTGTTAATTGATTAGCAAATGTAATTTACAATGTAACAGAGCCTTGAACTTAGGGCCATATCACACGAGGCAATTGACAGCCAACCAGTTTGAGGCAATCTCCAAAAGAAAACATTTAAAACTTCCTCTTGATATAAAGGGAATAATAATAAAAGCAAAACTAATAATGCGCACGTATCCACTGATAGAGTGCCCAAAGCACCTACAAGAATACAATACAATAACTTACAAAAACATGCATGGAAAATGACAATGAAAAAGCAATTACAATGAGTGAGAAAAAGCTTGAGGCAAGCAATGCATTGTAAGCTGAGATTTAAATGTACTTAATGAACTAGATACGTATGAATATGCAGTGGTAACAAATTCCATGCACAAGGAGCAGCTGTAGCACGTAAGATTGTGTTAAAAAAGTAACTCCTGTTCTACCGAAATGTTCCTTTTGCATGCAGTGTGGTTGCTTGCTTCTACCTGTAAAAGTTGACATGACATGCATGTGTAACCAGGTCTTAAGTTTTAAACTTCCAACTTCCAAGTTTTATCCAACTGATTTCAAACTTTTACAAATTTCCGGGCATAGATCATTTTGAAGGGTCTGGATGAATTTGGACAGAAAGTGCTAGAGTTCTTCAAGAGAGCGATTGAGAACAAGTATCCAGAAAGTGACGTCAAAGTACCAACTCCAGAACAACTAGGTATAATAAATGTAGCATATTTTGGGGCCTTTTTGTTTAATTCCTTATTAAACCATTTCAGCTGGGAGTAGCCTGTGCCGCCAATTACAAATATATAGTACACCTGGCTCAAACGTTATAATGAAATGTCTGGCTCAAGGACACCGAGTGTCATGACAGGGATTCGAACCCACACCTGATAACTTAGCCACCAGAATTTAAAGTCCAGTGCACTAGACTGCTCTGCCCTCAAAGATAACCATTTTACTCCTGGGTGAAGAGAAGCAATTATAGTTTAATACCTTGCTGAAGGACACAAGTGTCATGACCGGGATTCAAACCCACACCCTTATAACTTGGCCACCAACCTGAGTCCTGTGCACTAGACCTCTCGGCCATGACAAGCCACATTAAAGAAAAGTGTACCATAAACAGTAAACCTGATGAGAGATGATGCATAAAGATTCATCTGAAGACAACAAAACCTATTTATGAAGTTCATCATCTGAAATTATTGGGTTTTGTTTATGATTTAAAGAGCAAGACCAACACGATATATACATGGAGCAAAAGGGAAAACTGGTCTTCGGCCGAGACAAAGAAATTGGCAAAATGATGAGCTTTGCGAAGGGTCTGTCGCCCCAGGATTCAGCCATTGAAGCAGACAAAGAGTGGCACCACATGATCGTTGTAGCTGACCCAGGGGAAGGCAAGTCCAGTCTGATGGCTCGCTTTGTCATGGAGGCTAAAAAGGTACAGCAACAGGCCTGCATTTACGAAGTAGAATTGAATAATGTCTGTTGCAATGACTTGCTTAAAGTCTCAAGTTATCGCTTGAATTTGAATTCCTGAGACTATAGAGACAGTTGCTGTGTCACTTGTATTGGTTCAGGGATGCCTTATTTGTATAGGAATCTCCAGATGAGCAAACCCTGGTATCAATGTGCCATACACATTCATTAAGGCTTGTGTATGGGTGTTTGCCGTCTCTCACATAAAATCTACTCAAAAGCTTGCTCCTAACCACTTTTTGACTAAGAAAGTCGTTGTACCATAAGTTACCAAATGTAACTCGCAAATGGCTTGTTAAGAGGTGGCAGTTTGGGTGATTTTGTTGACAAGAGTTATTGAAAATAATGATATAGTTTAAATGTTTTGTGTATTAGCCAGGACACCATAACTGCTCAAAGTTTGCCACACAGATGCCATGTACTGTGAATCATGGGAGGAATGTTTGCTCCTTTTACAAATCAGCATTTGCAAAAGTTTGCTTTGCACATTCTAGTTAATTTTTTCACATAGTGTATTTTTCAAATTCACACTTACTTCCATGTCATGAAAGTTTCAAAAAAACAATACAAAACAGAAAACTGATTTTAAGAAGTAACAATAAATCCAGTTTGACAAGACAGAACTCAAATTAAGTATTGAGGCATCTTCTAGAAGTCAAGACTTGTGGTGAGATGCCTGATGGACAGACAGCGTGAACAAAAACGTACGGGCAGACGGGTTGAACAAAGACATAAAGAATGAAAGATAGTTATAAATGAGTTTTAACTTATGTTTCTTCATGTGGATTTTCATTTGAATACATGCATTTCTTTGCACAAACCTAACAATTTTGAGGGGAAAGACGTTCATAAAGGGTACATTTTTCACCACAGGCAGGCCTAGCAGTCTTTTACCATTTTGTTGGCTGCACAGCGGAGTCCAATCGACCCTCAAGTACACTCCAAAGATTAGGTGCGTATTTGGAAAATCCATTTTAAATCCAGTAAATGTTTTCATGAAGTCCTTTTCTTTTTCGTAAACACATAAACCACAGTGACACTGAAAGAGAAATGCAGAGGCCATTCGTTAGGATTTCAGCAGAGTGTTTATAAAGTTGCTTCTTCATGAGTTGTTCTGGGCCTACACTTTTTTGGAAAAAAAATTGTAGACCACAGAAAAAATACATAAAATCAATGAAATAGTGTGTTTTTCTCAACTCGCAAAACTTTTACTTTTTTTTTTAAAAGTAACAGCAGGCATTTTGGGGGTATGAAGTGGTAAAAATAATTTGACAAAATTTGTTGATCTGGATGTTGCTTCCATCCTACCCATGTGTTTCATGGCCCAGCCGTCAAGTGCCTAGACTCAAGTTCTGGTGTACTGATCAGCAGCCAACACTTACAAGAGGATTTGTCTTTGTGATCACCACAGCACTTTGTAAACTGTATACTGCTATGTAAACAAATAGGTCTATATTTTGAAAATACATCAGCTCTGCATACCTAGTTGAACAAATAATGAGTGCTTTGCCACATATGAGAACCGGTACACTTAATGTTGAGAGAATGAGTTTTTGCCCCCGTGTATAAAATTAAGTGTTCATCATTATTATCATTTGTTGACATTGGTGTCTCTGTCAACCTCTTTCACATTCCTAAGTTGACAAACTAGAGGAGCTGTACCCAGACCTATGCAATACTGATGGGGATGATCAGGAGACTGAAGACAATCGCCAGTCGGGACCAAAGTTGACTCCAGATGAGCAGAATGCCAAACTGATGGAAGACTACTTAAAGAGGCTTGGGCAGACTGACAAACAGCTTCTACTTGTTGTGGATGCTGTTAACCAAGTAATATTGCTGTTTATTATTGGGTTTTTTATCAAGGCCAAAAAGCCAAATTCAATTGTTTGGGTTTGTTTTTTAAATTTGTAATGGGTGCAGGCCGTTTTTTATATTTTGGTTTGTTTCCGTAAACCAACACATGTATGTACTACTAAATTACCAGAGTAATAAACCACAAGGGAAACTGACTGGATAACTATAAATCAATTGCGGGATAAACAAAGAAACAATTACCAGAACGGGAATTGTGGACCTGCAATCTTTACATGTTTACAGTGCTCTACAAACTGAGATACAATATATCTAGTCCTATGTTGGAGATCTCCCGTCTCCCTGTAGACCATGTGACCTGTGACATCACAGGTTTACAAACAAGCCACAGAGCCTGGACTTCCTGCAGGTTTGTACACAGCTCAATGGACGAAATCATAAAATATTATAGTTCATGGAGATTGCACTGTCTGTTTTGATCAACTTTTTATATGAAGAAAGGGGTAATCTCACAACTTGTTCAGCTATCATTTTTAAAACTCTTGAATTTGTGGGGAAATTATAACAAAGTGTAACATCTCCAATATAACCAGTGTCTAGCTGCCAGGAAGAGCCCAGGAATGTACAAGACGATCGATTTTTTGCAAACAAAAGTTACATGGTCTATTTTATCCTTGTTGTGACCTGACTGACGCCCCCTAAACAAAGATATTGACTAAATATAGGCATCTCTTAATTCACATCTACCATACTATCCCATCAGTCATCTCAAGAAAAAGACCGCTACCGGTGGCTCCCCGCATCCTTGAGTGGCAACATCCGATGTGTGATGAGCACAACGAGAGAAGACCGAACCCTTGAGGAGCTGAGAGAGCACTGCTCTAATGCAGCAGAGCTACCCCTGACAGCTCTTGATGATAAAGCAAGGGAAGAGATCATTACAAACTACTTTGGTAGATACAATAAGGTTGGTCAAGATGATAAGGCAAGCTGCAATTAGTTTATATTTGTTAGGCAGATAAGTATGAGTTTATTTTGAACTTTTATATGAATAGAACATTTATGAATCGGCCTGATACTTTGTTCTTTAAATGGCAACGGCACCAAGGCATTTTCTTGTTTTTGGAAAGGGCACCTCTCTGAGGATTTGCTAATTTCTCTTTGAATGTTTTACGAGGCACCAAAGGCAATGACCAGAGGCATGGAGGTGATTGCCTCCATTGCCTCGGTGAAGCATCCGGCTGCATACAAAAATGTTTTGGATTGTGATCATTAATTAATAACCGAGACATGCATATTAGTCCTAATACTCGTCCTACTAAAACAGGGATGTGATTTCTGTTTTTTGTGGGTTTTTTCACTTCAGATCAAATTCACACAAAAATGAAGATAAAACCATATATAAATCCCCAGATTGCAGAGTTGGGTTCTTAAAACCAAAGATAAATGTTATTATTGGGCTTGCAAATTTTCAGCCTATATCACATCCCCTGGGTAAAGCACTTATTAATATGATCTTGATACTTACAGACTTTAGATCCAGAGCAGTTGTCCCTCCTCACCCACTCCGAGGGTGCCAAGAATGCCCTGTGGCTGTCACTGACCTGTGAGGAGCTGAGGGTCTTTGGAGTGTTCGAGGAAGTGACGGCACGCATCCAGAAGATGCCTGGCTCCTTGGATGGACTGATTGAAAGCATCTTGAACAGGTTGATCAATGAGGATGAGACGGATATGGTGGAGAAGGTAAGGTCATTTCAGAATCAGCAGCTCAGGGTGTTTGCTCAGGACAGCCTATGCAAGGTTTGCCCTAAACCTTTTGACCTACATTTTTTGCCCTGATCTTTTTCAGGGACTAGCCCGCAGGACCAGTTAGCTTGTTGAACTAGTTGATATTTCACATTAATGCGAATGGTTTTCAACGCTGACTTGGACAGCCACAGGCCTGATGCTTAACCGAGGAAACCTGTATGCCTATCATCAAGGGGGAAAAACTGACCTACATTTAAATGAGTAGTGAGCAAAGAACAATTTGCAAACTTACATTGCTGTTTGGCATAACATCTGTTAATACAAAACACTGGATAAGAATTTTGGAAGATTTGATGGTGATTTGTTTTTTTTTTCCAGATGCTTCATTTCCTTGAGTGTTCCCGAGGTGGTCTGAATGAGACAGAGCTCAAAGCTCTCTTAGGTGACTTGGATAGCGCCACACCCACACCGGCTTTACACTGGGCTATGGTTCGACGCACACTCAAACCATTCCTGAGGAACTCTGGGACACACGGAGATGTAGAAAGACTACAGTTCTTTCATCTTGCCATTAACAAGGTACTTTAATATAGACCCCTTGCATTTGACGTCACACTCTCAAAAAGCACCCTCACTGAGGCCAAAGGAGGCAGATCATTGGACAATAGCTGTTCTTTGTGCGTAAAAACGTGCGCGTGACCTCAAGCGTCCCTGTAGCGTTTCGCGTTATGCAAGGGGTCTATTGAATATTCAAAAGAGTATTCACATTTACTGTAAAGTGAATGCATCTGCACAGTTACCCCCCCACCCCACGTGCCCTACTGTCTGACCATTCAATATCATCCACTATGGTTTCGAATGATAAATTATGCCAGCTGGCAATGATGTACAGGGACCGATTTCATCCGGAAAATTTGAATAGCAAAATAGTTAGACTGAACAAGTTTTGTGCACACAGAATGGTTAAAATGAGTAGCAAATGATACATTTTGTGTAGCATTTTGCTCTGCTATACATGGGAAATCGTTCACCTATGTATCATGTGGTGAATGCATCTAAACAGTACACAGCCAACTCTCCAAATGTTTGACCATTCAATCTCATCTACTTAGGTTTTCAATTAAAGATAAACTACATGGGTCCTAGCCTGCTACATGTATATGATATTATGTAGTGAATTCATGTCCACAGTACAGAGTCAACCGTCCTACTATCTGACCAATCAATCTCATCCATTTTGCCTTTCAAAAACTCCACAGGCAGTTCAGAAGCAACTTGCTCAAGATCACAACACTAAAAAACAGCGACATCGTCAGCTCGCTGACTACTATCAGTACCATTGTAACGACCTCACAGCAATAACCAATCAGCTCGCACGACAGCTCACCCTGGCCAAGGAAGGGCAGCGATTGGTGGATTACTTCCGCACTGACAAACACAGCAAGAGTGTGAACGCTTTGGAGAAATCAAGACTCTTGAAGGCAAGTTATTTCTTGATCTTTTGGGCTCTGTTTTTCTGCTTAATCCTAGCTGCATGTCAGGCCAGAGATACTTGGTTTTACCCATATACTGGTGTATGTAAAGCACTCGGTACTTCCCCCCCCCTCCACCTATTTTCTCAACTTGGACAGAACTTCAGATATATCTCTTAAGAGGACTGGAACTATGGCAGGTATGTGCTTTTTGCCGACCCAAACAAAGATACCGACAAATAGTTGGTAGAGGTATTGGTTGGTAGGTAAAAATCTGCTCCAGTAATGATTTGTTTGTTCAACCCCAAAATAATAATTTTGATGACAACATTTAACATTTCAGGAGTTTCGCTGCACCAACATGACACAATCCTCTTTCCCTGGGTGTACTCGATTCGCTTACTGCCAGTTCTGTGCAAATCAACGCAATAAGCAGGTACCCAACCCAATGTGGCAGAACAAGGATTGCTGTGCCATATGCGGAGGTCAGGTACCATTCCCTGGACCAAGGAGTGCTAAAGGTCAGAAGATACTTTTGTTATTCAACCATGGTTGGCTGCTCTCTTTTGGTTAAATGACAAATGGGATTTAGTTTCCATATTGTCTATATAATATGTACATAGTATACAGGGGAAACAAACATCCTGTTATCAGCAGTTGGTACTCATGCAAACAATTAAAAATAATACTGCAAAGCTGCTACCATACTTGCATCTTTTAATCGGGGAGTTTTTGCTTCACAATCCAAAGAGAATTGCATTCAACATGACAGGGAAAAAGTTTCCATATATTAGGAAGATTTTCAAATTTGTTCATCAGAACGTGGAAATATTGGTTAATTTTCAGGGAACTTTCTGCAGAATCAGGGACAGTTGGCAGTTCTGATATTGTTCTTTGTCCTGATAGAAGGTTTTACTCTTTCCAACCTTAAATCTATGTTTCTTTTTCAGCGTATTGGTGTATGTTTCACAAGCCCAAATTCCCTTTTTTTGGAGGGAAATACAACTGCTTCGTCTGTCAGAAAGATATTCAGAATCCCAAGGGAACGCCCCCACTTGCCTACCTTTGCAACTGGTGTGACCCAGGGCACATGGAGCGCTGCTGTAAAATTGTTCCTTAACAAAAATGCCAAATGAACTGCTTTCCTGTAGGAACATTACAGAATTTTCTTTTGCCAAATGTTCATAGGCAATAAGTATTAAATAATAATGGTAGCTTCTTATATAGCGCTCATATCCGAAACTCAGTGACGCTCAAGGCGCTTCAACAGTCAGTAATTTCCTGCAAGGTATATATGTGGAGCTACTTTTTAAAGTTTGAGACCTATTCCTTTACATAGCACCATGTAGTGAGTTACAATGTGCTGTGGTGCAATATGCAGCCAATCAAACTAGGAACACCGGGGCAAACCCTTTCTCTTTTCGATAAGTGCACTGGGTTCTTTAGCATTACACAACACACAGGACCTACATGTACGGCTTCACGCCCCAACCAAAGGATGAAGCAATAATGGTTAAGTGTCTTGCTCGAGGACACGTGTCACGACCGGGACTTGAACGCACACTCTGCTGAACAGAAACACCAGAGCTCGAGTCCAGTTCTCTTATCCGCACGGCCTCAACATGCCACAGTGTTTTACAACAGCAGATAAGATGGGTGTCTCTTTCAAGCCAGCCAGAATTTGTACAGCAGTTATGCAGAGCTAGATTTGAACTATCAGACGTATTTATATTGAATCTTGAAAGTTTTCTTTGTGGTGTAATCTACTGCCAACCATGCCAGACTCACTGGGGGAAACCCATTCTCTTTTTGATAAGTGTACTGTGCTCTTTTCCATGCATTTCACACAACACCTACGGATTTACATTCCATCCAAAGGACCAAGCAATGAAAGTTAAGAGTCTTGCACATGTCATGACAGGGACCCAAACCCACAATCTGACAACACCAGAACTTGAGTTTACTTAAAGGGACACGTTGCCTTGGATCGGGCAAGTTGGTCTATGAAAAGCATTTGAAAACGTTTGTTATAAAATGCATGGTTAGAAAGATGGTTTATAAGTAGAATACAATGATCCACACAAGTATGCATGGAGATTGCATGGTTTTCCTTTTACTTTGTGAACTAATACGGTCCGCCATTTTGTTGAGTCAAATTTACTCCACAAAATGGCGTGTCCCTTTAACCACAACGCTCTAACTATGGACAGCCATCAGTGCAAATTAAAACAATAAATCAGAAACAAATTTATTATTGAAGGATCAAAAAGTAGCATTGAAGATATGAACCAAAAATGTGCACACATTAGAAGCATTAGAAACACTATTATGTTTGATACTCAGATTTATTTTTACATTGTATTTAGAACAGGGTCATTGTATTCTAAATAATTATAATAATAAATTAAATCTATGTTCAATTGCCAGTATAAAATGTAATTTGCATACATTATAATGTATTCGTACATAATGCAATCTGAGGGCCTCTTACACGCCTACAAAACAATATCCTTTAAAATGTTGGTTTAGTATAACTTTTGCAACCTCAAGTCAACAGAGGGAAACAAAAGATTATAAAAATACACTTAATGAACAACTCTAAGTTGTGGAAAATAATAAATATGCTTTTATATGAGGATTTAAAATTAAAAAAAGCTTTGTGTTTCTGTCAAATAAAGATTAGGTTCAACAAGAAGTTTATCATTGCAGTTAAGGCAAATAAAAGTGCCTTTTTAGGTTTTGATAATATACCTGTATTTTTAACGATATTTTATTTTGAACCATCATTTCAGAAAGTCAGTTTTAAACTAGCTAAGGTGCAACAATTATTTGGATCGCAGTTTGAGTTTGAGTCTGAAATAGTGTATTTTATATGATTTTGTTTTCTGAATTTTGATTCAATTTCAATGTTCGTAAATCCAGAGAGTTGATATGAATTACATATTGAAAAAATAGGGTATCAGACTTGGATCTCTGCCTCTTCAAAAAGATAACCCTCTTTTAGAGAATCTCTTAAAATGCAAATAGGGTTTGAATGTTTTTATGAATTTCTTAGGAAAATGTAATTATTGAATGGGGATAAAGAATATTATTAAATATGTTTTTTATTATTTTATAGTGTATTTTATATGATTTTGTTGAACCTTATCTTGATGTGTGATGCAGGAAAAAAACATTAAAAATCTTTGTAAAGATCTGAAATGTGAAACGTCATTGGTAGATCTTATGTTATAAATAACAAACCATTTTAAAACTTCAACTGCAAATATTTTATTTAACAATTTGTTAGTGGTTTTCTACTGAATAATTTAAAGAATGTAATTAATTGACTTTTTGCCAGCGAATTGAAAACAAATTAAAGATAACAGAAATTTTTCAAAGTAAATTGTTTGTTAATAATCAGTCACATTCCCTCTAGGTGATCCCTCTGCTGCAGTTTACCAGGTTCTATAAACTTGGGTGTTATCCCTGGCCATAAAGCAGTGACAGGTTGAGTGGTTTCTGACTAGCACCCAAGACCGACGCTAAAGTAACTGGCCTCATGCCTTGCGGTCCTGTGTAAAATTATGGCCCTGTTAACGTGGTTAAAGGAGATGTGTTCTGTGGTAATCCTTTTATGGTTGACTTGACTCACAGAGAATGTACCCAAGCAGGGGTAGGGGTAGTCCATCGTAAGCTAAGTCTACCCTAATCTGGACTGGGTGCAGCCTGACTATATCACCTGG
>JAUELU010000010.1:6416317-6428908 GCA_032357145.1 Evasterias troschelii
TTACCAATAGTGTCCAGTGGCTTTAAGAGTGATTACCAAAATGTACATTCCCTTTAAAGACAAACGTCATCGTGTACATTGAATCTAAGGGGCTTGTAATAAGAATATCCTTCTCCAATGCGAAAGCAAACTCCCGGCTGAAATTGCGAGATATCCCCGCCAGCAATACTGAGTGTTCTTGCAAAGAATTGCAGTCCTAGAGTGTGAAACAAACATGGTGGCCGTGTGGTTGCAATTATTGCCTGGAAAGTTTTACTTTTTCCTGGGTTTGGCTGGGCTTTGGTTGTATCGCAAACCTTGTAATTTCATGTAACGTATATTTGATGTTTGAAGCTTCCCATGGTGTGGATCATAGGAAAACTATAGTATGTAATCTTGCAGGTACAACCGTTTAAAACTCCCTTTTGGAGAAGTGCTGGTTCTGAGACCACACCAGTTCTTATTGGAACCAACTTCGCTCCCAAAGGAATACACGTATGTAAGTTTATGCCCAAACAAATGTACCGTACATGAATTTATCCATAAGTTTGTTTACTGTGAATTATAATATATTTCTCCATAAAGTACTGTTCCATGATCATGTATTAAACTTCAAAAGATAGTTTGTGTGATAATGTTATTATCCGACAATCTTTTTTCCTATGCAATATGATGAAGTAGAGAGCGAAATGAAATATGGAATTTCAGTATTGGATTTTGTTCAATTCAAAATAAAGTATTTTAATTCGGAACAGATTAAAATACTGTCCTGTGTGTAGTTTTGAGTTTTTAAAAACCCAGTTGTACAACCCGTGTAAATTGTTTTGGCCTATGGGTGAATTTAATTATTGATTTGAGTGAATCATGCACCTGCGAGTAATTTTACCAGAGAACTTATACAGCACAATACCAAGGCACGGGTTTTACTTTTTGTTTGATTTAAAATATATATATAGAGAGCGCCCTCTTTTGCGTCTGAGTAGCCCGATTTTCCATGTGGCCTTCTCAATTTGGCACAATCCGTGGCTAGTTAGAAGACCATTAAATAAATTGACCAACTATTTACAAGAAAAGGTTGAAGACGAAGCAAACAAACCCCCAAAAGAAGTTGGTGTTAGTACAATCTACAAAAATATTAACTTCATTTTACAGTTTGAACATACCATCCGACATTATATCAGCAGTAGGCCTATACATCGAGTGTACAGCGCCTTTTCCAACAGATAGCGCTTACAACAAAAGCAAATGAAAAACAACGATTAAACAATAAGTAAGTTTAAAGATGTTTTTGAACTGGGAAGTGGAATGTCACATTTGGCAATGCACGAGGCACTGTATCCCCTCGAGAGGGAGTCTGGGCTACATTAGGTCAACGATAAGGGGATAAGTTGGTGTAGCTTATGATTCAATGTGGCCAGTCTTGAACCTTGTACCTTTTACCTAGACGCCGTTCATCTGCTGCAGGATGTAGCCATCTACTGTCAGACTCTCCCATGCTGTTCTTTCCTTATCCGTCTTGGTCAAGGTTTTTTCCCCTGCGTTATTCACTTTATCATCCCTCTTCTTGTTCATTCTTGCAGGCTTAACACGAAGTGATTTTAAGCAATTCAGGTTCTGATGACATTTAGTAAGAGGTTGCAATTCGGGCGAGATGTTATCGAAGCCCTTTAACTGCTTCATGACACGTGTCTTCCCAAAATCTTATGCACAATTAAAATTTTGTTGGTATCGACAAATTATTTTATCTTGCTAAATGACCCTGAAGAACAACCTCTTCGTGAGAGCGGCATCCATGATCAACCTATGCTTTTAAACAAGGGGGAATTATACACCAGTTGTAACCTTTAAAAAAAACTAATGTATTGTTCATACATGGAGTTTCCTGGCAGGAGAGATATTATAGTATGGCCATGTGAAATGTTTTACTTTTTGTATCGTAACTAACACTACAAATCAAGCATTTTTAAACACAAAGCTTGTTTGTGCCACCTTTATTCGACCAAGTTTATAAAAAAGCTATACTTCATCAGACATGATGTCTGACCCTGAGAAAAAAAGTTTTTATTTAGTACATTGGCTGACCTGCATAATGATTATACGCCTTTGTAGACTTCTGAGGCTATTTAAAAAGAAACAATTTTGCTGTTGTTCTGAAGGGAAAAAAAAAATAAAATCGGAAATCAAGTTAAATTTAGGAAGAGGCCTGCTTCATAAAATGAAAGACTTTGTGTTCTTCTATTTAACTGCCGTACAAATTGTACAGGCATGAAGTCTATGATCTACGTTCCCTATTGTAAACATGTCACAGGTATGTCACAGGTAACATGATCTGATAGATTTTCTCCTATAATATTTCTTTTGTCGAGTGGCCGAAATCTGACAAATCTGACACACCAAATATTACCCAATGGATACACTAAACTCTTCTACACCGACTTAGGTTCATGACCGCTATAACATGATAATCCCCGTATCATTCGTGCTATATGACTTGTTTATACTTCACATCTGGCCAATATTTCATTTTTCTTGATGTCATAATGCTAACAGGGGCTGAAATTGTTTTACGAGACAACGCAAATGCTGGGAGTCATTGATGGGGTGTCGAGTGGCGGCACAGCGGTCCGGGATCAAAGAGTGATCAACGCGCGGTCTGGAATTTAAGGCGTTAAGGGTCTGGGTCCCGTCCAGTCTCGCCACATGTTTTGCGCGGGAAAGAATCACAACTAAAGGTAGATGTTTTTTTCCTCAAACGGATTTGTTTCTCTTTGGATTGGAGAAGTTTGTGAACAGATGCCATGTGGGAATGGACGGATCCAAATTGATTTAGAATCCCCGGCTTGGGTGGATAATATCTCTGGAGGATCGCAATTAGCGTTACGGATAGGAGGAAGTCCTGTATGTCATTAGCACACTGCTCAAGAAATATGAACCGTGATGATCAGAGCATCTGCTGCAAAAATCACAGACCCCAAAAGACCCCCATATGTATTTACTACTATACAGTTGTTGGATGATTTCACAATTGTCTTATTTTCGAATTGTTGCCTTTTTAGTTTCAATTTGTTACCCCCACACCTCCCACTTGTGTGGAGGTGGGTGAAATAGGCCTAAGTCATGGTTGCTTCCGAACCCCTCCTCTTCGACCCTTCTCATGTCGAGCACAAGAAAATCAAAAGGCAGGGTACACTCTTTCGGTAATTGTCGAAGACAAGTATACACACAGGTGTATACCCCGACATAATAATGCATAACATAACAAAACTGTGAACATTTTGGCTCAATTTGTCATCGAAGTTGCGAGAAAATAGTGATAGAAAAACCCTTGTTGAAAAGAATGTGTGCCTTCAGATGACTGAGAAATGTTTCATACCTGAAGCCTTTCTCAGATTCAAATTTTTGAATGAAAATTACCCTTTTCTCTAAAACTTTAGGGAGTCGTTTCAAACTAAAACATCAACAGCTCTCCGGTGCTCTTTACCAAACAATATTTTATGTTCATTAACTTGTGGAATAATTACCAAAAGTATACACACTGCCTAAACAAAGGTCACATCCCAAATGAGTGTATTTAGACACACAGACAGGGTCCACATGCACGGCTGAATAATTTGGGTTATATTATACATTCAATTTCTAAATAATTAGATTAATCTGAAGCCCTGGCCGGGTGGTTCAAAAAGCAACCGCTGGGTGCACAACCCGAGTAGACTTCAAAGGACGTCGATCGGTTAAAACAAACTGTTGGCATCTGCGTCCAGTACCTGAAATCATACCAAGAAGTTGTTGTAAAAAAAAACACCCTATTTTCAAAAGACCAACTGTTAAAAACAAAACAAAATGGATAGATATCCAACGGAAACATGTGGACCGCATCCTTGGCATCACCTGAAGGCGGTAATTCAAAGCGATTTATCCGGGAGGTGTGGTCGACTCAGACACGGAGGCAATTTCTACCTGTATTCATCATCGGGTAAACCCACCCTAGGTGAGAAACCCCATACCCCTGACAAACACACCTATCTATTCACCGCGGTATATACTCTTGATGTATAACGGGGCGCTTGAGTCTGGACAGGCCGGGTCAAGTTCTCCCTCCCACGCCGTGGATGCTGGATGCGAGTCGGTGAGCTTGGGGAGCGGCCACGGAGCAGAAAATTACTCCTGATCGGTTTTTCTGAGAAGGGGAATTAAAGGAGATACCGCTGTTCTATGTCTAGCATGCTGGATTGTTATTGGCTGTGACCTCTCGTTTACCAAGAGGTCAACGACTTTGACGAGAAAGTCTGCTAAATGAAACATGACTGTTAAATTGACTAGCACTGTTTGATCGAATGATTCGGTGACATTAAGCTGTTTATAATTTTATTTGAACTAACAAACAACAACAATCAATCGAAAGAAGAAAAAAAAAAACGAAAAGAAAAAAACCCACCCCAACAATTAAACATTACGTTTCGGTTTTTAAAATGGAACTTCACCAGAAAATACGAAAGCTAAAGTTGACGTCATGTATACAAAGCAGAAGATACCATAAATGTAAAATAAATTTTAAAAACAAAAAAACGGAAAGAAAGAACGGCGTAGCGTTTGATGTTGCTCTCAAAATAACAAATATTCACGGTTTGCTTAAAATGATTTAGTTTTATAAAGTATTTAAACGACAAAACTATAGTCTGCTGGTAAACTAGTCTGTCCCAAACTAGTCCAGTAAACTAGTCCGTCCCGGTAAACTATAGTCTGCTGGTAAACTAGTCCGTCCCAAACTAGTCTTTCCAGTAAACTAGTCCGTCCCAAACTAGTCTTTCCAGGTAACTAGTCTGTCCCAAACTAGTCTTTCCAGTAAGTCCGTCCCAAACTAGTCTTTCCAGTAAACTAGTCCGTCCAAGTAAACTATAGTCTGCTGGTAAATTAGTCCGTCCGTCTGTTCACTTTTGTTGTGGGCCCTATTTAAAATGTTTCTACACAGCATTTTACAGGGTACAAGTTTAGTCTTCGAAATTGCCTCATATACTCTATACCTTTGATGGCTCGTCTGACTACGGAATTTAATCAAGACCATTAGTTTGTTTGCAATGTCCTGTTTACATAACAGCAAGTAGTACTTTTGCAAGATGAAATTGACGTTAAAGGTCAGCAAGTTCTTCCTCATTTTAAACTATCTATGACAACTAAAACAGCAGGAAGAATTGCCAAGAAGACGGCATGTGGTATAGTTCACCGGTAAATAAAAACAACCTTTGGACTTTTCAAGAATTCTTCTGTCTACAGTTATCATTCCAACAAGAATCACTCCATCCCCGCCCCCAACAAACATTACAGAACTATAAAACACTACCGTTCTGGGGGGGGGGGGGGGGGCAAGAGGGGGATACGTGCCCCAGGTGCCGCAATACCGCATTATGGGGCCTAAACTTGGGGGGTGGGGGCAACAAGTGTTTTATGAATTACTTGATAACTTTTCGAGCATAATTCACCTTGAAAGTAAACGCCCCTTGACTAATATCTTACCCCAATGGTTGGATTTTTATATTTTTACAAGTTACTAGGGTACTACATGTACATCACTACACTAATATGGTTCTCATTATTTAGCGCAGTATATTACCAACAGTTTCCTTATGTTTGTAAACCATAATCAATAAAAAGTACAATTAAACAAATGTGATTTGGTCAGAAGTCGGAATTGGTCAGTACTTTCAGCCGGTTTAAAATGTGCGTGGTTAACAAAACCAATTAAAAAACATCAACATGTCGACTTGTTAGATTCCCCAAAGACAAACCAAGCGGGGGGGGGGGGGGGGGTTACCATAAAACGGCCAAACCATGCCCCCCGGTGTCGCGCACTGAGCATTCCAGCGTGCTAAACGTTCCAGGTGACTATACATTACGTCATGTCATGCCTGCGCGCAGCAAGCGAAAGTAGTCAATTTTGTGCCACGCTGAGTGTTGCTCTAGTCTCTAGCTGTCATGGCGCCGCCCATAGCTTCAGTAGTGATGAACGCACAAGCATGTAAAGTCGTATCGTAACTCTAGGTGTGAATACATCATTACCTTACAAGCAGAAAGTACGTGACAGGTCTGCCCCTGATATAGGGGGGAAAAGAGGGCTATACGTGACCAATCTGAGAAATATTATTACGACGAGGCAATTTACGAGCACAAAAAGGAGACCACGTCACCAACGCAGCTGGAACGAATAGTACGGCGGCGCATGCGTATGTCACCTGGAACGCTCAGTACGCCGGAACGTCGAGGACGTAACACCGGGTCCCACGACACTGCACACGTTATGTGAACATTTCTGCCAACAGGGAGTATTCCTTCTTAACACAGGCTCGGCTCACCTACAACATCCATACAAAATCATTTTGCGAGTTTAAGATCGAGCCTTACGGTGACCCAAAAGCAACCGTTTACACCCGTCGAAAGCGCGGTAGCTGCGGTTCCATGCAGAGCGATAATGTTTTGATATGGCTCGGTAGCGTTTATGCATTTAACTTCACAGCGCCGTGCTAATAGGGAGCCCCAATGCTGGTAAAAGGGTTTACGCCTAAGCAATTACGCCGCTCCTAGTTTGTATGTTCCCCAGGTCTCGGCGCTGGGACCGTAATAACCACGGCTCTGGCTCCAACTGTATTGTTTACAAGTCTGTCTTGCTAATATGTTTCGTGAGTGTACTTAAATCGCCATTTATAATGTGTATATATTTATGATAAGTTTATCTCTTGGAACAGCCGTCGTGTTGCCAGGGGGCATTGTCCATCACAAAGAAGCTGATTGTCACCGTATACAATGGCAAACAACAATAGAAATTAAAGCAGTTTTTTGAAAAACAGACACTCCCTTAACTAATCAATAAGTGAGACACGAACAAACACAATTTTTCATTAAAAAACCATCCCTGCACAAAACCTTGCTGTATTCTTGTACTTTTTCTAGTGGAAGAATACAGCAAAGTTGTACTACTTTGGCATAAACTTTAATAGAGCTGAGTTTAGGGGGGAGGGGGAGAAGTTACACCTTCAACCCCTTTCACACTGTATCTCAATATCCCCGTGGAAAATAGCCCCGGGGAGCCCGCTGAAGAGCAGATCTGTGGTAAATGTTTAAGAAAATATTGAACAAGACGGTCTCTTTATCACCGGACTCAGGAAAGTACGCGAATACACAATGCTTTACAAACAAACACATCTGTTTATGGGTAAAGCCAAACAATATTTCTTACTCCCTGTTACAAACTTAACATCTATTAAACGGTATAATTTCGGACAAATCTGATTTTATATGATTTTGTATTCAAATAATTCATAACTGATCATTCTCAATCACGTATCATACTTATATATCTAGTTTGGGAAGTAGCGACTGTTGCATGGCATATATTTTGTTCCATGATCGTTGACGAATAGTGGTCGACTACGACTCGGTAATTCTTTCAACAGTTAAAAGCGAGGCGCGTTCATTCTTTTGTTGCCGACAACGGTTACAATGGCTGAATGTGGCGAACGAAAATGACACTTTATCAAGACGACAACAATCGGATAATATTGTGCCATTCCCCAGCTCGTTGTAGTTGAAATATAATCCTGCATGTTTTTGCCGTGAGAATGCGCTGCATTAAGATCGGTATGCATCTGGGATGGCTCTACCGATGCGTTCACCCACTGGACTGTGCTTGTCAACTGGCAAACTGCTTTCGTCCCCGACAAGCAATCACCCCCTCGCTGTTAATGGCATCACCGCGATAAATATGCAACAAGTCTACGTCGGCTCACGGGAATTTCGGGGTTTCCCTCTGATCTTGCCGCAGTTTACATTACGGCCCGTGGTGCGTCCACTGATACTCCCACCCGCGGACAAAAGCCGCGAAATGACGGCCCAATGCCAACGGGTCCCAGTCACTGTCGCCCCGGTCCCCTTTGATCTGATTGTGTTGCTTCTATTCACACGTGACTACGCAACTCCGCTTACAAATCTCTCTCCACACTTATGACAGTTCACAGAAATACTTTTTTTTTCTAGCTGAGGAAGTTAACTAGTTTGAGCGAGAGATTGAGATTGGAATGATGTGCGCGCACTCCTCCACTTTTGACCAGTAATATTTCAACACGCAACCGAAGAAGGGGCAACACCAGTGTGAATCGCCTCTGCGCACCGCTTCATTCCCGGCGTATTTGAAATAACAAGTAGTCCACTCTCCGATAACAATAATTTACTGCACAAAAACAACTGGTGTGGATCACAAATCATCTTCATCTACCTCAAAAACATTTCCTTAGTGTCCCAAAGTGGATGCGGCTGGTCGCATTTTGATTGTCTTAAATAGGCAATTGAATCCCGTAGTGAATTCTGTTAACTGCCTTCCGTCACCTCAACGATCTGAAGGTTTCAAACTTGGAACTTTGTTTTTCCTCCCGCCACCGACCGCATACACAAACGGTTTCCACACGACGAATTACCGGGTTCGACAAACTCGCGGGGTTCACTTCAGTCAAAGTTTCAAGCAAGTTGAGAGAGGCCAGAGCGTTGTTTACACCGGCTACACACATTCAGTGGGTAAGTATTTGCATGTACGTTTGGTGAACCAACACTTGAGATCGATCACAGATTATCTCCAACAATGGTTTTGATTTCAAGGGTTCATTAGCGAGGGTAAATGTGTGGACAAATATTGCCGTGATGGATGCCGGCAAACAAGAACTATGTTCTTTGTTTAGACATTGAACACTTAGCGATGGGACAGGGAGCCACCAACAAATGACAGCGATATCGCGTTCATGTGTAAGATTGGTCTCTTAATCGCAGCTGTTGGACCTAATATCAAAATTTATTATATTATTGCTGGGCCTTATCATGGAAAAAATAATCCTAAAACAAAAACACAAACGTAAATTTTCTGTACCTGCAAACCCTGAATTCAAAATGATGTGCAACCATTGTTTCATCAGCCTCACTGGCCAATGTGACGCGTATAATGCCTGTCCAAATATTATGATTGTAAACTATACAAAACTTTTTGTAAAATAACGTAGAAATTTCTGATCACAGGCTCGAGCATAAAATTTTATTAAGTAATGTGTAGCGACACGTACGGGGAGACAGATCAAAGACAGTTACAAGATGCCATATAGGTAACCAATTTACTCACCAGATTCAAAATGATGTTCTGTTCGTTTATAAAATGTGCGGTTGAAAATGGATTTGAACTGGGGCCAAGAATAATTATGATAAAACTGTTGTTTGGCAATAACTTTCGAGAAAAAATACTGTCACTCAAAGCCAGACAAGCTGTCACCCGATTGATTGACCCAATATCCGCAATGGGGGACTGGGTCCAATCAGGATACACGTCGTATATACCCCGATGCAGTCATTAGTGACAACATATCGATCTGTGCTCTCGTACATTAAAGTGTCAAGTATGGTAAATCATGGATGAAGGAAAAAGTGTCAAGTTAGTTATCTCTGCAGACAATCAGTATCTCCATCGGGGAAGGCAGTTTAAATCGGGGACAAAGTATATCCCGATTGCAACACTGCATGTGCCAACGAACCTTTCGAAGCTGCGGAGTTGCCTCGTGTTTGACCCATGCAAAGTGTTCGAACAATTCAAAGGATTTGAAATATTGACTTCGGGCCAATGGCAACATCCCTGGCTCTTACTTTAAAAGCGTGTTTCTCGTCACTGCACATTGGGGTTAATGGCTTGTGTCGTCTTGTTGTTAAAATACACGACTAACGAGAGGAGGAGGGTTTGATGAATAACCGAGTTTCTATTACACTGGAAACAAGTTGACTTCTTAGAAAAACACACAGAGAACGAACAATCACTCTTGACTGTCAACGAGTTCGTCCACACAGAAAACGAAGTTAAACAAAATGCCCTTGGTGTACCAATGAAGATCTTAAATTTCTCAATTAGGTATCGTTGACTTGATGCCCCTGATAAGAATAGGTAACAGTGACAGTTGAACACTATAGGCCGGGTATATTTGTCAAATACCATACTCACTTGATTTATCCCAGCATAATGCTAAAAAAAAAAAGGAAATGTGAAAGTTTGGGCTAAGTTGGTCATTAAAGTTACAAGAAAATTCTGAAAAACACCCTTACTGCATGGTGTGTTTTCCGAAGCCTTATTCAGATTCAAATTTGTTGGTGAAAATTACCCCTTTCTCAAAAACTACATTACTTTAAAGGGTGTCGTTTCCCACAATGTTTTATAATATCAACAGCCCTCCAATGCTCTTTATCAAGGAAGTTATTATGGTAATAAATGTTTGTAGTAATCACGAAATGTATACCCCTTTAAATGAATGTAAGGGCATCTTTCTGAAATGATTTACTTTATGTATACTATTGTTTTCAAGAATTATCGTCAAATCGTTAAGAAAATTAAAAAAATATTCGGAGTAACCGTATCTTTGCCCAGGAAAGCGTTATTACTTTCAACATAATAATCATTCAGATATCTAAGCTAATTATTAATATTAGAACCATGAATAATGGTAGTTCTACACGAAAATATTTTGGTTGGAATTAATCCCAATTTCCATCGATACCAAAATTATGCGTGTTTTGAGGCATTACAAGGAATGTATCATTATTCGGTTTGCGGAAACACAATGTGTATATATTTACCTTGCTGTGTAGACTTTGTTATTTGAGAATTTGACTTGACTGCCGCAAAGTAGACGTTGGAATTCAGGAGACTACTAATTAGTTCTTAAAAAGAAATGCACTGCTTTTAAACGACTGCCTTGTTGAAGGTAGAATAATACAGTAAGACAAGTACAAAATCTACGCTGCAAAGTATTTAATATGTACACACGGTGTTACCGCAAACCATTTGTACTAACGTTGAATGTAAAATCATCAGTGAGTTTATTTATCATTTTTGATTTATTCATTTTAAGTCTTGAGGAAATATTATTAGCTGTTGCAACTGCTTAGTAACCAAAGAGACCTATGGTAAAAGTACATATATACGATTGGTCCAGAGACATTTACTGAGGTTGTTGTTCGGGTGTTGTTGGAGAGGTCGGTGTCGGTTATTGACAGTCACTTATAACGGGGGGGGGGGGGGAGGATGATGTTTGCCTACCAATATGCACTACGCAAGCTGTTGTTTTCGCCACCTCTCAGGACCAGGACACAATGTTCACATCTCCACTGGATCATACGATGCGTCGTAGAAAACCCTTGCTATAGGACGAAATATTTTCTTCTAATAAGTTTTTAGCAGGGAAATCGAGGCTCTCCACCTCAGAAGCGGGCACAAGCACAATCTTATAATACATGCCAATGGTACCTCAAAACATCATTTCACTTTAAGTTGCGGCAACTTTTGACGCAGGATATTGCCAATTGTTATGTCTACGTGCACCATATTTATAGTTCATCTTTGTTTAGCAATGAACCAATATTTCGCGGCGTTTTTATGGCTGTAGTTCTTTCCAGATAAAAATTAAAAAAGAATTGCAGTAATTTATATACATCAGTTCATATCAATCACAGTAATGGATTCCGGGGGGAAATGACAACCACGGATATTTTCTTTGGAAGGGTGGGGGACCGCTGGCGACTTGCCTAAGGGAGCCCCGCAAGCCATACAAAAGAGGCACTTCCCGTTTCTGCGCTTCAGCCGGGCTTTCACGTTTCTCTTTTTAGTTGTTTTCTCTGTCATCGAGACGGACAAACCGACACACACACATACGTAACAAAGGGCATATTTACAAGCTCTTTTTCTTCTGGATCAATGTAGCTGTTTTCACGGCTGAAAGATCAAAAGGGTTGCCGCCATTGTGTCGGCAGATCAAAGGGAGTACGGCTCGTGTGCTCGAAACAGAGTCGACAGTCAAGTCAATGCCAACCGTGTGTGTGTGCACGCATAGCATGGCGCCATTTGAGTACACAAGCGGAGGGTTAGGCGCACACCGTTTGTTTTGGGAAAGCCAACGTTCCATACGGCATTCCTTTGGTCTACCAAATATATATAAACATTGTAAAACAAAGGAATGGTGGAGCCATTGGGATTCGAGGAAGGAAGTATTGGTATACTGTTTCATTGGGGATAATGAACTGATCCTAGTTTTTTTAACAAATAATATCAACCAGCGATAAAGCACATGGAGTTTTCCTTGAACCCCTAGCAGCTCTGTGAGCATTAAAACAAACCCGTCAGTAGGTTGGGGGAAGGATGCACTGTTTAACAAATTAAAATACCACTAGTATACAGTTCACTATTTCTAAGGTCTTTAAAGGCACTGTACACGTTTGGTAACTACTCAAAATATATATTAGCATAAAAACGTACTTGGTACCGAGCAACGGAGAGCTGTTGATAGTATAAAACATTGTGAGAAACGACTCCCTGTAATGTAACATAGTTTTTGAGAAAGAGGTAATTTCTCACTAAAATAATGAAAGACTTCCGGCCAGTAGCCTTTTATTCCTACCTGCTGAAAGCACAATTATTTGTACAACAAAGGTGTTTTTCTTTCATCATTTTCTTGCAACTTCAAAAACCAATTGTTCACAGGCTTGTTATTTTATGCATGTTGGGATACACCAAGTGAGAATACTGGTCTTTGACAATTACCAAACGTG
>JAUELU010000010.1:6429008-6445459 GCA_032357145.1 Evasterias troschelii
GCATTGTCTGATTTTTCTCAACTTTTGATATGAAGAAAGGGGAGACATCTTAAAAACTGTACAGCTGTTGCTTTTGTTAATTTTGATTTATGTGAAAATTATGACACAAAATGTAAAATTTCCCATATAGTCTGTGTATCTTGCCCTCCAGGAAACACTTTAGAATGTACAAGGTCACCACTTTGTAAACAAGGGTAACATGGTCTATTGGATGCCTACTTATCCCACATTGCCTTGCTTTGCCGTTCATCGGCACCTTGCCTTGCCGTGTTCATCCACACCTTGCCTTGCCTTGCCGTGTTCATCCACACATTGCCTTGCTTTGCCGTGTTCATCCACACTTTGCCTTGCCTTGCCGTGTTCATCGGAGATGTAACCTTTGCAGAGCTGCCAGCATTTGCATCTTGAAATCAGGGAGGTTTTGTACAACCATCAGGGAGATATTTAGAACTACATTCAACATAGGGGAAAAGTCTGTTAAATCAGAGTATGGAGATATTAGTTTATTTTCAGTGAACTTTCTGCAGAATCGGGAAGTATTGACAACTCTTCCTTTGTTTACAAAAATGGTGATCTTGCACATTCCAGGACATTTTCTGGCAGGCAAGTTAATACTGCGGTCGTAATTAAATGGGAAATTTAACACTCGATGTCATAATGTCCACATATTTATACAAAATAACAGCTGAACATGTTTTGAGATGAGTGCCCCCTTTCTTCATATCAAACGTTGATAAAAATCGTATCAATGCAATATCCATACATTCTACGATTTTGTGTTTTCTTCCATTGAGCTGTGTACAAATCGCGCCTACAGGAAGACCGGGCTCTGTGGCTCTTTTGTAAACATGGTTGTACTTAGAACACGTATAAAGCCGTATCCAAATTAATGGCTACAGCTAGCAAAGGCTACGACTGTTAAGGACGTCCTAATACTTCAACGCGAGATGACGCGGTGATCAGGCCTATGCCGTTAGTCGGACACAGCCAATATTCTTGACAAGGCCGTGTCACTGCACTGATCATTAGCTTCATTAAACAGGACCACTCGAAATGATTGTTGGGGTTGAAAACAAAATCTATATTAAACGAAGTTGGCATGCCGTTCTTGACCAATCAAAGGTGTGCCGGTGAAACATTTCTCTTAGGTTTAGCTCAAGCTAAGCTTCGCTGCGTCTGCAAGGCCGTTGTCTTCACAAGCTTTCAAACCGGCAGAACACTATGGTTATCATCGAAGGCATTGACCTGGCCTGGGCATTTATTTTTACCGATACCAAAGCAGCGAACAGCATGGGAGCAATCAAGGGATTGCGGAATCTTCTTGTAACGTTTTGGGGTTGCTCCCTATCAATAATAGGACTGCATTATTAGCGAATTGTTAAAAGGTAAAAGGACAGATTTGTATGGAATTTATGCGGTGAGCCAGTGAAATATTGCGCATGAACACTTCTAAACACTAGTAATAACATTATGGCCAAGAAGTTTATAGTTCAATCACCGACGAAGTATCTTCACAGTTATTCCAGTCCATCAGCGAACGTTGAATGGGGGTTCGCGTGTTACCCTGGTGCCACGGGGCAGAGACGTGCTGGCCGCGGCACCAGAGAGAGAGAGAGGAAAAAATATATAAGGTGCGCCGGCCGCGCGAAACAAACAACAAGAAGCATACGTGTGGTCTGCAGGAGAAAAACAAGGTTGCTTTTCTCTTCGATTTCGGAAATAATTAAGGGATGTTTGTAACTTTTGGGATAGGTCATTCATTTGAAAGAAGACCGATGTGGGAATTACTTTGACTTCTGCCGAGTCAAAACAAACAAGTAATTTTAAAGGTTTCAAGGCGAGAGCTTCTTTTGAAGTGTACCGATATGTTGGAAGGGGAAAACACGTTTTCTTTTGTTAGGTTTTGAAACCATAACATCGACTTAGCATCCAAAAAGGCGGGAACTTTTAAAAGTCAACCAACTTTGTCCAAACTAGACGTCGCGTGACCTATGTCTTTTGATCACACCTGCTGTTATATAGTAAGCACAGCAAAACGATGATTATAACGGAAATGTGTTACCAGCCAAAATTAAGTCGTGGGTATTCCTTGTGACTGGCGCACTCATGCCTCTCCAATTCTACTTAGCGATGATCTAAGCATACTTCACACGGTTCGCCAAATAGCACTGACGCTGAAGCTAACACGTAATAATAATAAAATATAACACCGGGTTAAAAAATTGCGCCCAATTTCAACGCAGGTGTAATTTAATTAATAGAGCTACTCGAGCGATGTTTAGAAGATAAGTTAGACCGGCATCAAACGACTCGATATATCAATGTTTATCAAAATCATCTCGGCATTCGGCAATAAAACAACGAGAAGGTCTATTGAAACCCATAGGTATATCACATCTGGCCAATCCAAATGACAAATACAACGGCCAGGTCTTCATTCAGTATCTCTTATCCAGGCTTTTTAGACCGGGAACAAAATGAAGAAAGTCTTCTGCCCTAAAACCGTATAACTGTGTTAGTCAACACCCTGTAGATTCATTTGTGTTGATCCATTTTTTTGGTGACGAGTTTGTGTAGCAATGTTTGGCGACGCTTTACCTGGTAGTGGTAGGGAGGAAAACCACACATTACAAGTTGTTGGTTACAGAAAAGAAGATGATGAAAAATGCATGTTGAGGAGCAAACAAGATTGTTGAGTTTACGTGCGAAAGTATCATACGTCTTTATAGTGAAAAAAACCCAACAAATTTAATACTAGAAGTTTATATATCAAAAGTTAACAATATCGTTGTCGATGTCCACTGATGTTTTTTCTCGACATTAAAACAACAGAACTATAATAAGTTTGTTTAATGTCTATAGCTAAGTTTTGTATTGGATTTTGGGTTACGGCGAGTAGTGTTAAAAGTTAACAAGCTGGGTAACTTATATTAGTATATTACGTGTGGGGTGGACCAAAATCAATTTAAGTTATAACAACGGGCTACGGCAACAATCAATGATCCCCCAAAATGCAGTAACTCCCGTACTAGTAAAACTTGTGGCAAGCCTACAGCAGCCATGCTATTGTGTAAATCTCTTTTAAGAGGGGTGTTAGCTCTGAATAGAGTAATTTGTATGGCTTCGACTTCGCAGCAATCCTTCCAAAGGAGAGTCAACCCCACCTCCCAGAAGGCAAAAACTAATTTCAAACGAGATTGTGGTACTACCCGCAAGTTTTACTAGTTGTTTCTCATCCACACTATGGAGAGCTTCTATAACATCATTGTTTGCATCTTTACGCGGGGGCGACGTGCGACAGATGTAATACGGACACTCATTATCGAGGTATCTATTACCGATTCGCCCCAAGGCACCGACACTAGAAAAGGAGAGCCGGTGGTGGAAGTCTTAAGGGACATATCCAATGGGGGTAGTGGAGGTCACTTTGGGAGGGGGATTTGATTAGTAACTGTGACCCAAAGTTGACCTTGTGTCGCTGTTGGTTGGTTGGAAGGGGTTGGGCTCCCCACATGGACGAAGAAGGGTCTCTGAATTCGTTTGAAATACGCGCCGGTAATACTTACTACCTCCTTGTGCCCGGTTATACCGCAAGGCCTGTTTATATTACGGATGCCTTTCCTAAGTTCGTTGTCCAGGTAAAGTTTGCCTTGGCATCACGTATGATGTCCCAACAGTCAAGAGACATTGTGATATTGTTAACATGGTAAAAACAGTAAAACGAAGCATACATGAACAAAAAGACAAAACACAGACACACCACTGAAACAAAGCTGCAGGCCTGACGGGTTGCCCATCAGGCATCACTGCAACCGTAAGGAAGAACCCCCCCCCACCAAAAACAGAAAAAAAAACCCAAAAACAACAACAACAACAAAAACAAAAAAACCCAAACAACAACCCCAACCCAAACAAGACAAGACAAATAAACAAATGTTGCAATGCAAAACGTCAAGACAAAGCAAAAGTTCGCATATCAATATTATCTGGTGGTAAAGGCAAACAGTTCTGGCAAAAGGATGACTAAAAATCAATGTTAACTGCTACGACTGAACGCTGCTTAGTTGATGCTATGAATTGAGTGAATGGCTAGAGGAAAGTAGTAATTGGATAATAATAATAATCGTTTCTCGAAAGAAATGATGGTTCTAAGAGGAATTAATCGGAGGAAAGATACTGAAAAGTGTCCTAGTATTGCCATACTGTTAGAGGGTGCACGCTATTTTATGTATGGCGATAACTTACAGAAAGGTGCGCATTTGGCGGAAATACAATATGTAAACAATAAGCACGGTAAATCGCATTCCATTAAAATCTAGATCGCCGACTGACAGAGTTTCGCAAAAAACACCACCTTGTCAGGTAGAAGAACTGAAAACTCCACTGGTGATAATCCAGCAAAACTATTTCGGGTATTTACGAGTTGTGTACAGTGGAACCAACCCTTTAAACGACCAAGATCGGCCAAATCTGCCGTCGTCCCTTTGAACTTCGGAATTTCCTGAGTTTTTTTGGCCGCCAGTGTTTGTTGATGCACCCAAGTAAACGAGCTGTGAGTGGCACCCCTGAATCTGTACAAACAAATTGGCCGGTGACCTTTTACTGGGAGGAAAAACAAGGCGGGATGATGCTGTGTTTTGAGGGGAATAGTTGGGCGGCTCGGTCCCTGAGAGGATTTTGGCTGCTCCTGTCTGGGAGTTAAAGCCCTGTCAAGATCCGGGAAAATATTGATTTTGTACTGCCCCGTTATACCAACTTAACTTCAAACGGCTTAGGAAGTGTGCGGGGGTCTGAACGAACTTTTTCGTTGCTGAAGAGTACTGTGAACTCACGATTTTGGTCTAGTTTCTTAACACCCTATCAAGAAACAGAACATTCATTGGGAAACAAAAAGAACAATATGGTTATTTAAGAAGGATGAATGGTGAAGACTGAGTTTGTGGTTGTCTATCCACTCGCGTGCACTCGGCAGTTCAACACCGGTCGAGATGTATGACTGAACGGGATAAATTAACTTTCTTTGCGATACTGGGAAAAGCAGGAAGCTCTTGGTTTTCCGTCATTATCATAGCTTGCGAGTCCTTCTTCACTACAAATATTTGGTATTAGCCTACCCTGGAAAAATCGTCAAGTCCCATGAACTGCTCCCGAAACAAAAACATACGAGAGAGCCACAAAACGTAAGAACGCAAACCATGCCTTGGCCATTATTCCTGAAAGTCAGGGGATAGAATGAAAACAGCTTAATTTATGAAAAACATGCGTTTACTCTCAGTCCCAACGTTATTGAAACTTCAAGGCGAACACATTTTGTTCAGAATCTGACCTGAAACCAGGCCGCTGTTGTGCTGCACATCACCGGCTTATTAGGCAGACATCACACGGCCTACTCAAGGGAGTTGGGCAGTGGAGCCCCGGAGATCAAAGGCACCGATGAGCCACGGTCAGGCGGCTGGGGACTTGCGGCACGCGTTGCTCTTTTGCAGGATCATTTGGGCTGGCTATCTTGTTTCAGATTACGGATGAAATATAATTTTCCCTTTTCTTGCGTTTTTGTTTTTTGAGCTGGGCTTTCTTCAAGCCGTGGTGCGGCCTTGAACCTTGAAAGAAGCCCCTGGGGTCTCTGTGTCTTAATGCAGTTTGATAAAACGCCGAGTTGAGTGGCAAATGATCATTATTGTTTTCAAGTGTTATGTATGAACTTGTAAGTTCAACTGTATGCAGAAACTCTTACAAGTACAGATTATTGGAAACAAATTCAAAGGTATCTTTTTTAAAACTATATATTTTTTTCCCCACAGCACAATGACTTTAACACACACTATCCTCCTTGTCCTACATCTGTCAAGCGTCATCCTCCTCACGTCAACAAGGAGAGTTCCTGCTTCATCAGAAGATGGTAGCCAAGAAGAGTCCAATGAGTTTGTACTCGACCTCAAGACAGTGAATGGGGATCCAGAAAACCTGATGGCTCAGATTAAGCACCTGGCGTCTGCACTGCAGACCTGTGGCTTCAGCGGGGAGATGCAACACATGAGGCTGTTCCAGCTGATGAATCAATCCGTCACATGCAATGATGGAACACCAGCAGGGTAAAGCTAACAGAGTAATCAAACTACCTTCATTAGGATATACTGATACCTTGATTGAAACCCTCTTCTCCAACGCGTATATCAATAGACCAAACCTAGACACACACCCCCAACACCACCTTCTGTATTATTTTTGATATCACACGCTAACTACTTTCATAAGGATATACCTCTACCTTGATTGAAACACTCTTCTCCCAATAAGGAGATCAGTAGGCCAAAACTGGTAACACACCCCAAAACGACCTTCTGCATTAGTGTTGATATCACAAAAACTACCTTAATATATACCTTTTCCCCTCCAATTGTGGAGATCAATTGATCAAACCTGAAAACACATCCCCAGTTTTGATGTCACACAAACCACTTTCATAAGTATTTACCTCTACCCTGATTGAAACCCTTTACTCCCTATGTGAAGATCGATAGAGCAAAGGTGGAAACACACCCCAACTGCACCTTCTGCACTAGTTTGATGTCACACAAAAATACCTTCATTAGGATATTCCTCTACCCTCATTGAAACCCTTTACTCCCAATGTGAAGATCGAAAGAGCAAAGGTGGAAACACCCCCAACAGGGCCCAACTGCACCTTCTGCACTAGTTTTAATTTCACACAAACTACCTTCGTTAGGATAGGGCCTATACCTCTACCCTGATTACAACGCTCTTCTCCAAATGTGGAGATCAGAGGCCAAAACTTGAAACACACCACAAAGCCACATTCTGCATTTTCGATACAACAAAAACTACCTTCATTAGGATATACCTCTAACCTGAATGACTCTTCTCCCGATGTGGAGATCAACAGACCAAACACTGGAAACACAGCCTAACACATCAGATGTTCTACCATGCAAAATCCTTCATTAGGATATAACTCTTCCTGAATGGAAGGAAACCTCACCCAATCATGAAATCAATTGGAAGACAATTTTTCGAAACAACACTTTCCATAATTATTTGTGAGCTGTCACACAAAGTGTCCCATTTGGGGTACACTCTACCATGTTTGGAACCAGTACTTCCCAACAGAATATGGTCCAAAGTCAGGAATGCTCCTGTAAAGATGAATTATTCTGACAGTCTCTTAAAAATAGTTATAGATGGAAATATTTCTCTGGAGAATTGGTAATGTTATAAACTTTACAGTCAGTCGCTCTCAGACAAACAATTTTCCAACCAAGAATTCCCAATCCTGTGCTTCGTTGAGAACCAAAAAGTTTAGAAATCCACAAAATCCAAAACCTCTTTTTCAGCATGACAAATTTTTACGATCCAGCAGTTTTTATTTAACAATGTTTAAACCCAGTGGGCTATCATGTTAAGGGTACTCTATAAATTATTGTTATTAAAATAAAAAGGTAGTAAAACTATTTTATATCCCCATATCACCTAACGCCTACAGGATTAAGCCACTGGGTGCAATATTTGGTAAATACAGTTCAAGGCAGTGTGAGTCAGTGAACCTGTCAAATTGGTTTTGAAAGAAAGCAGGAGAGTCCAGAATGTTTCCTTTCATTGCTTTCTTGAAGTACCACCCCCTTAAGGTGATCCCTCTGCTGCTGGTGCTTCCCAGGTTGTATCAAAAACTTTGGTGTGATCCCTGGTTATATAGCAGTTACAGGTTGAATGGCTTCTGACTGGCAACCCAGACAAAGATATTGACTAAATAGGAGACTGCCAACATTACAGCTAGATAGCTCAGTTGGAAGAGCGCATTCACATTAATCAGGAGGTCCCAGGTTCAAGTCCTGCTCTCGTCAATTTTTCTCTTTTCAACCCAACATTGTTTTCTATTGCAACAAACTTTTATCAAAGGCTTCTCTCAGTCTCAGTGCCTGAACCAAAGCTGCTTTAACAGTTTCATTCTTTTTGCAACTTTGGTTTAAACAAAAACAGGTCTAACTAACCATTTTCATTATCATATCCTGCGTGCACTTGTTGTGATTGTGCACAATGCGCCGATCAATATAATTAGTCCCATCATGCACCACTATATCCTGAACAAGTACAAGCTCATCAGACCATCCCAGGTTGGGCAAAGCAAAGCTGATCAGCAGTACAATCAGTCCCATCATACACCACTACATCCTGAACAAGAACTTGGAACAGGCTGATCAGCCCATCCCAAGAGTAATGAAAGAGACCGATGGGGGCAGGGCGAAAGCAAAATCAAACGCCTTTATGATTCCACAAAAAATACATTTAATCAATTTGATGAAGTAACTTGTTTGTTGGTTACTATAAAACAATGAATGTCTTTGAAAGCAAAAGGAGAAAAAATGATGAATAATCTACTCTTGTGTGCTGTCATTTCCAGATACTACTTCAGACAATCTCAGGGAAGTAAAAAATGGCTCATTTACCTCGAAGGTAAGTATTCATTCCGAAATAAAGAATAATTTGTAACCGAGCGGTCAGGCGCACAAGACTCAAGCTCTGGTGTTTCTGATCAGAATGGATTTGAATCCCAGTCTTGACACATGTGTCCTTAGGCAAAAAAACACTTAACCATTAATGCTTTGTCTTTTGGTTGAGACGTAAATCCATAGGTTCCATGTGTTATGCAATGCGCATAAAAGAACCCAGTACAGTCGTCATTAAGAGAAGGGTAGTTGCCCCAGTGTGTTCTGGTATGGTTAGCACCACAGCACCTTGTAAAACTGTTACATGATGCTATCAAATCAAAGGGTCTATATTTTGGACAAAGCTGCATCTTGCTGCCAAAGTAATGAGCGCTTAGACACTCCCTTGGGTGTGTTAAAGAGCTATATATTAACTGGTGTTACTAGTAGTGCTAATTCTAATCCCAGCAGGGCATGATAATGATTGTATTCAGCAATTTTGCACAGCAAAATGTTTAGGCTGAACATGTTTTGTACACACACTGTATGCTCACATTAAGTTGAAGGTGATTTTTTAGCAGCAACTGATACACTTTGTGTAGCATTATGCCACGCTACATTAGGAAAATCTTCTCTGCCTTAATCTAAAAGAAAGTTAGCGTTATATTTTGTATCAGTATTTGTGAATTTGTTTTAGTCTCTGCTTAGTCTGCTAACATGATTATAAAAAAGCACTTTACTTGTAGCCTATACTTGTTGAGGAAAAATGTTTAGAGTAAGGTTCGTCAACCTTTTTAAATTTTGCAATTATCACTGACTCATATTACCTCAGGTAACCTAATAAAAACAAAATAACAATGAAATAATGATAATCATTCAAAACCACTGATATAGATACAAAAATACAATTTGTCAATACTTAATCAACTCTTAGGTTCTGTAAACATCATCAATGATGCAATCTTCACTTGCTTATTTTTCCTACTTAGCTCTACCCCCCCCAACAAAAAAATAAAAAAATAATAATATTACAAGAAACCCAACGGTTATAGATACTGTGTGATTTTAGCTGCTGCAGCATAGGCCCAAATGGCTGTATTTATTGCAGTGGCAATGTTGAAGAATATATCTCTACATCAATGTAGCAAATAGTCTTACCCAAATACATCATTAAAGACATGGCCTTGGCTTCCGAAAGTAGACCATGACATTCCCATAACCCCATGCCTCGATCAGCAAAACATTGACAACTCCAAATTGAAAACGCTAACATTGCTTGGGCTGCTTCCTGCAATTTGTTGCAGTAAACATGTTATCACACATGCAGTCTTTCCAACGTAAACTGAGTGAAAAATGTGAGGATGCTAATTCTGACCCCCCCCCTACTCTTCTCCTAGGAGGATGGCATTGTTATGATCGGGACAGCTGTCACAACAGATGGCAAACATCAAGCAAGCTCATGAGTTCAAGGAGTTGGCTCAAAACGAAAACAGGTAATTGCCTATTAATCTGTATACTAATGATTCATTTAAGAAAATGTAAACAAAGATGGAACTGTTTTATACCAAGCAGGGCCATGACACTGTCACAGGTGAGGCTGTTTCAGACCAAGTTGAATTTTGTTGAATCGTAAGTTCTATGTCTAGTAAAGGTTCAACTTTCACACACAACAACCTTCATCCAGTCGACCGTGTTTAGACGTATTTTTCATCACAAAGTGGGCTGGTTTTACACTGGTTTTTAGAGGCACTTGTACTTCAGTGTTGATTTCCTGTAGCATTTTTATGGGTCTTTGCTGGGAACCAAGGGAGGGGGAAACCAAGTTTTGATCAAATTTCCTAAACATTACATGGCGATAAACTTTACACTAATGATCAAATAATATTTAGATCAAATGATAATTTGTCATCGGTTTTGTGCATAAAATCAGGTAAGTTAAAGAATGAATCATCCTTCTTGCAGTTAAAATAAAATCAATAGAATTAACTTTTTCACTTGATATCATAATAATTTGTTTGATTCATTTGACAGGCACAGGAATTCTGTCTCCAGATCCAGAGGAAAATCCTGTATTTTGGAAATCCAATGTTGTGTGAGTTAACAGTCAGTTCTTGAATTACACGTTTGCTGTTATTCAGATGATTAGAATTGACATTTTTGACGAACAGAATATATTAATATTTCCTACAGTTTTTGTCACCCCGCCCCCTTTCCAAAATGTGATTTATAATGGTGAAGACAGAGCATACTGCTTGATACTTTCAGACCTAACTCAAAACCACCACATCAAGAAGAGACTGTTACATGTATGTCTCCCGCAAACTATTTAACTTATTTTCCACCTTCTACAAAATGCAAAGTTCAAAATCTGTATCTGCTTTGTTTTGTTTTTGTGTAGTTTGTAACAGAACAGTTTCTTCAGTTTTTGTGACATTTTCAAAACCCCCCATACAAAAAGGAAAAAAAAAAGTTATTTGTACAGATTCTATAATGTTGAAAAGTTTTTTCCTGCATTTTCTGATAGATATATTTGATTTTGTGTGTGTGTAGATATGTGCCTTACTGCTCAAGTGACGTGTGGAGTGGGACAGCGCCAGCCTCAGAAACTGGTAACAAATCAGACAACCTTTTCCTTCCTAACTTTGCTCAAACTAAAAAGTTGGTACATGGAGGCATTTCAAAATTTAATTGAGCTTCAAACTTATTTGATTGAATTGATAAGTTAAGATGTTTTAGCCATGATAAGAAATCTTGAAATATAAAGTCAAAAGGCCTAATTTCTGCGCTTACGACAGTCTGTAACACGCATATTACTATGGGCCACAGCAGAGCGGAGCCCTTAATTCCACTGTAAGCAGTGCCATGAAATTGGGCCCTGATTGGGTGGAAATGAAATGAACTGATCATCAAGTCAACTCTTGTCAGACCAAAACAAAAAAAGAAAATGAAAGAACTGAACTGTAGAAAAGTCATTCAGAGCCACTGAGTGACTGGTCCTACATATACAAACAAAACGAGCGATATTATAATCTGGATACAAGGCATCCTTTTCAGGACTAACACTTTGTTCTATCTAGAGTTGAAATATTTCCTGTTGAAAACTCCAGATTTGTACATTCCATGAAAAAAACCCAATGTTTTGGGTGCTAGAGTTTGGATGTTAAAATTGTTTCTATACTCTCTCTCTCTCATTTTCAGAAACAAATCTAACACATGACGTTTGATTTGGAAAACAATATTTGTTTTTGTTTATCTCTTCATGTCCATTTGTGCATGTTAACAAACCAAAGTGATCAACACTTGAAAGCTTGATCATTTCGCGAAAATTAAGGACAAAATAAGAATGTTTGATTTCAAACCTCGGCACCTTAAAATGTATTTGACCATGGTAATGTTCATGGGGTGAAATCGGTAGCTTACTTATGGGTAAGAAAATTTCCCGCCCTGTGTTACATGCTTGCGGCCTAGGACTCTGTGTGGACACAGAGAGAGGGTCCTAGGGCTAAAGAGTGCCCTGAGCATGCTCTATAGATTAATGATGAGTACGTTATGTCTTTCAGGTGGCTATGCATTTATGGGTGCTCTTATATTAAATGAGGTCTTCAAGGAGTTACTTGGTATTGGTCTTCTGGATGCTCGTCAAATTGTCTTTGCTGGAAGCAGGTAGATATTCAATGTAATAAAGTACAATGAACAGGGATGAGATTCAAGACGTAGGCTCGAGGTTTTCATACTTGAGAAGGCAAGACCGATTTCATTTTGCAAATGGCACTTCCATTAGAAAATCTTAAAGTATATGGGAAATTTTGACGGGGCACCAAGGCCAAGAACAGAGGCCACAGAGGCCTCTGTGGCCTTCCTGCAACTCAAAGCCTGACATGGTCTGGCCGAGTGGACAAGTGCATTGGACTCTAGTTCCGGTGTTCCAATCAGCAGAGTGTGGGTTTGAGTCCCAGATTTGGCGCTTGTGTCCTTAAGCAAGACACTTTATCATTATTGCTTTATCTTTTGGGCAGAATGTAAAGCAGTTGGTCATGTGATGCATGTTTTTAAAAAACAGTATCATAATTGTCTAAGAAAAGTGATTCGCCCCAGTGTTGGCAGCATGCATTGTAGCGCCTTGTAAATCTTAAAAGGCGCTAGCTACATAAAATGTGTTTCATCATTCATAGCTCTGCATACCTCTTGTAAACAAATAATGAGTAAATGTTAGTACCACAAGCGCCAACCTGCAGCAATTATTAGACATTGTGAGTGTTTATTGTTTTCTTTATCATTTAAAGAGAGAAAAAGACAGAGTAAGAGTCTGCCTTCCATCAATTGTATAAAGCTTGAAATATAGGAAGAAAAACACAACAATGTACAGCATTGTACAGAAGAGGGCATTGTACAGTGTTTGTCAACTTTTGACATAAAGAAATGGGGCTCATATCTCAAACTTATTCAGCCTGGGGATGCATCGGGACAAATGTGGTAAAGGGTAATACAATAGATATTAATATTGTTTTATCCTTTTTAAGTGCTGGAGGAACAGGTGTGATGCTCAACTTGGACAGAGCAGCAGCAATGCTAGCTGAAGCAGGCAGCAGTGCACAGGTCTTGGGGTTGATTGATTCCGGTTGGTTCCTGGATCAGGAGCAACAGACTCCAACAGAGCAATGCAGATTTGTCTGCAATCCGGCCATGGCTCTACAGCTCGGAACAAAGTAAGAGAATACTAGGTTTTTCAGTTGAACCCAAACTCCCCGGTGTTGTTCTAGGATCCTTCGTTACTCCATAAACAAAACCCAATACACATGATAATTCAACACCCAAAGTGTTGGGACTCTAATTCAGTGGTATAGACCCATTGCACAACGCTCAGAGCACTTGCACGCGCGTCTCCTGTCCGCCATTTTGGGTGTCAAAACATGCACAAAAGGATGGTACACATGTTTACACGCGCATTGGTGCGTAAACACGTGTGCCATCCTTTTGTGCACGTTTTTACACCCAAAATGGGGGACAGGAGACGCGCGTGTATGCGCGCTGCGCGTTGTGCAATGGGTCTATACCTGATCCTATGTGAAGCATGATCAGTTTTAGTGAAGTACTTGGTCCTACAGAATCAAACAAAACATGCTGTTGGATTTTGATGGATTTAAGCTGATTTTTTAGTACATCTAAGTTTCTTATAAACAAATGATTTCTTAAAAGTTTGAGCTGTGGTATAACTGGTTTATGTAATGCACAAGTTAAAATCATACGGCTTTGGTTCACAATGCCCTAAACGCACTTTGTATTCTTCCTAAAGATATGAATATAGGGCTATAAATGATCCCTAACCTGAAGTTTTATGTTGTCATAATTATCTAAAAAGTGTGTACACACCCTGTTGAGTCTCAATACGGGATATGTTTGTCAGTGTTGTAGTCAAGCAGTTTTCAGTCCAGTATCAAGTACTGCCATGTACTGGGGTGACCGAGTAGTACTCAAGTTTGAGTACTTGGGCCATTGAGTACAAGGGTAAGTGTCTAAGTACTGAGTATATATCCGAGTCAAACCAGAGGAGTACCAAGTACATTGTACTTCGATCGCGGAGTATGATTGCGAGCACTTTATGAATACTCCAAAGTGAAATATAAACACAATTATTGTTTTTATGATGACAATGTGTGCTTGTTATCGTTTTATTAAACATAAATGCATCAAGACAACAGCCATTTTACTTCTCCCACTGCTTTACTTCCCTTTTCCAGTATAAATTCACGTGAATAATATCACAAAATAATTCAGACAACCACAAGTTGACCATGAGAACTTAAAATTATGTACAATTTCAGTTGAGGATCAATTACACGACTTCCAGTACAGGTTATTTTTTAGTCGAGTATCGAGTTTGGTCTTTGAACTATTTTACGAGTACATTACTAGTACATGAGTACCATTAACGGTACTCAAGTACGACTACCAAGTATGAGTACTACAACACTGTTATTTATCTTTGTTGTCTTCCTTATTTTGTCAAGGTTATGGAACAGCATAGCACCCAAGACATGTGTCGAAATGTACGGAGAGGACAACAAATGGAAATGCTTCTTTGGCTTTCGAATTCACGAGACATTACAGAGTAAGGAAGTTTTTATATTTCATGAGTGAAAGCCCCTTAATGTTTTCCTCCAGAGAAAGTGCTTAAGATGAGCTTCACAAAAAATTACTACTTAAAGTTTAACATATTACTTGGCTTCAACTTTAAGAGATTTGTAACATATTAAAAATACTTATTTCAATAGAGTAAAGACCTAGCTTTATGCTTATTCAGAGGACAATGTCCTAATTGAAGAGAGGCCTCTCTTCTGTTGCCCTGGTCATGCCCTTGGTCATGTTGGTGCCAACATTAACCCCCAGTGTCTTTAGCTTGAGACCCTCCAAAATCCTTCAGTCTACAACTCGACACCCCAATATTTTGACTTGGATAAGATTGGTATGCATGTAACAATGATCACTCATTGTTATTTTGGCCTGCAGAACCACTTTGAAATGTTAAATATGTTCCAATAAACTTTCTGATTCACTCATGGATCTGACCAGAGCTATGGAATAAGAGCCTTGTATCCTTGAGTGATTTAAAGCTTCATAAATCCAGTTATTATTAATAGGGGACCTTGTTGTATAAGGGAATCTACTGAGCTTCAGGAGTGCCAAACTACTGATCCAGAAAATGAGATAACTTATCTTGCCAAGTTGACTTGTTTTATAGGAAAAAGTTTTCTTGTCGTGAAAGTACAAAGCCCTAGGAGTGCCATACCGTTTATCCGGATGTTGAAATAATATCTCACCAAGACGACTTAATTACAGAATAATTCTTGGTTATAATCTTGCCAAGACACTTTTTTAACCTAAGAAGTTGACTTGTCTCGATATTTATCTCGCCAAGTCAACTTTTTTTAATGGAATAATTATTCTACTGATTTCCTTGCCAAGGTGACTCTTGCTTTTTGGTAAGATAAATTATTATGGCGAGTTCTTTTGGTTTAGAAAGTCGTTTGGCAAGATATATTATCAGGATAAATCAACACCTGAGACTGTGTCTGAATTGGCGGCTACAGCTATGGCTATGGCTTGATCTCCGAATCATCATGCATTGAAGTATAGGACATCCTTAGCAACAGTCGTAGCCGTAGCCGCCAAATTGGGTATGGCCTTAATTTTAGTAAATCTACTTGGCGAGATTAAGTACCGGTATGTCATTATCTTGACAAGTGGTAAGGAAACCCTTGGGCTCTGTACCCCTAGGAATCACCTCAAAGCTTGTCTTCATAAATTCAAGTATGAAAGTTGATACAAAAATGATTGAGTCTACTAAGAAGTGAACATAATGTCCCTCAATTTTTTGGTTTTATTACAGCGCCGATATTCATCTTCCAGTGGCTGTATGATGAAGCCCAGTTAATGGTTGGAATGTCTGAACCACCTATCCAGATTGAACATTGGAACTTCATGCAGAAAACGGGTCGAGATATGAGGGCTTCACTTCGAAACACCTCGTAAATATATTTTCACTGTTTAAAACAATTTTTCCTATTAAGTATTGTTGTTACATTGGCAGATTCAAAATAAAAAATATTCAGCTTTTAAAGTTGACCTTTTTGTTTTTACCACCCAGTGCGGTATTTGCACCAGCTTGTTACGCCCACATGGTCCTTACAAAAAGGTGAGTGAATTTCAACTATTTAATTATTAATGTATAAATTTAAATTTTTTAAATATTCAGAAACTGATTGTGTTTTTTAACTGAACATTTTTGTTTCTCGGTGATACATACAAATTTTGACAAATCTGCAATTAATTGTTGATGTACACTTCAGGTTACAAAAAAAGAAAAGATACATGCTTTCTGAATAAGCACAACATAGTTTTGGTGTGTGGTAGCATTTGTGATTGATACTCTACCATGCAATACCTTAGATCACATTAAAGTAACTCAACATTCCTGGCTGGATATTTATCATTTCATATGAAACCATTTTT
>JAUELU010000010.1:6513146-6526960 GCA_032357145.1 Evasterias troschelii
GGGATTCGAACCCTCACCCGGATGATAGACTTTATGATTTTCCAATGAAAGCACACCTTTCAATATTTAGCCTTGCCCTCTCAAAGATGAAACACCAGGCATGCCAGGCCCGCATCTGGTTTGACTTCTTTCCCTTCTTCTCTTTTCAGCAAAAAGAGTCTCATAAAGTGAAGAAGAGACATGAGAAGTCTTCCGTGAATCACGACAATACTTTTTTAGAGAATCTGCCAAAGAGTAAACTGTACCAGGTAATATTTTAGAAATCCATATAGAACTACCCTCTCTTATGAGTTGTGGGTGGTTCTGAAAAGAGCCATCATGCAGGGCTGCAAGCCAGTCTTGCTCCTCCTAATTTTTACGGAAATTCTTCCAAACTACAGCCATCCCGGTATTTAAACAAAAGTAAGGATTTCTAATAAAACTACCGATTATGATGTTTTGAACAGCCAAGAACGTTAAATAACAATGAGCCCGACAGTAAGCAAAAGATGGTCATAGACCCAAATCACCCATTCTTTTATAATACATTCCTGGCACTGGATGAAATATTTCCGCTATTGTATGGAAGTTAGATAAAACACATACATGTACATCAAAGGAAAAATATTTGGGTTAGTGTACATGTACATTATATCTAATGCAATACAGTCTATACACAGACACATTGCACATTGCACATTGTACTGCAGATATCAACCATGTTTATAATTTTTCTGAAATTCTGCCACTACCACATAGAGCTAGTTTGAGTGCGCACCATGGTTAACTACAGGTCGACTATTTTTACTCGAACCCAGGCTGGCCGGCCATTGGTTGACCACTGTGGTCGACCATTTGAAACCAGCCTCAGGACCATGATTTCTACCGTGGTCCCGATAGTCTTGCTTCATGCTAACATGTGTAAAGCACAAAAAGGTACAATGTACCAGTGACACTATAGCAAAAAGGCTGGAAGGCAATGGAAATGTTGAATATTGTGCCGATGGTTGACTAGACTTCCAAGCGAGTTGTTCGCATGAGTACGTCACTGCGCATATACGTCGCTAGTCAGTGGTCAATCACGGGTCGACTAAATGTGCACACTCAGACTTGCTCCTACATGTACATGTAGTATCCTACCACTAGATCACAGTTTGAAGTACATGTTGATTATTGCTTCAGTGTTTTGTACATACATGTACGGTTTAACAGCATGCAAGAAATTAGGATAGACAATTTTTATAAAACAAACATTTTTTGTATTAAAGATTAAGGAAAAAGGAAATCTTTTAATGATTTAACCCGAGAACTACTTGGTTATCTTTTCAAATGTGAACCCTATTGAAAATAGTGTATTTTGAAAACCAAATTCATAGAGAACTTGGTCAGCTCCTGGCTATGCAAACAAAGGGGGACTGCAAAGTTCTTTTGTTGTTGTTTATGTTTATGAGTAGTTTGGGGGCATAAGTCTCTGAAAGGAGATAATTTGTCTCTTTTCAAAGTGGCAGGCAGAGCCCAGTGTTGATTACTAGTGGAGGGAAACCACATGACCTTGTTCTGCCGAGTTCTATTAAAGAAGGAATCCTCATGATCATTCTTTCTTTCCGATCGTAGATCATTTGTCTGGAAGAGAAACTGATGAAAGAAGGAAAGCTGAGGACTCTAGAAGACCTGGAAAATTTCTGGAACGACATCAGTAACCCGGATACTTTCCAGTTGATGTTTGGTGGTGGGGAGACCCTAACGACTCTTGGGTATGCGACGCATTTGGGCACACATGAGGACATCCAGTCCGGTAAGAGAAACCCCAAATTCTTTGTTATTCTTGGCCCAATCAGAATTTCTTCCCTGCTTCACCTTCAGGGACCTCGCATCAAATCCTGCTTGGGACCATGGATTGAGGTGTCAGTGCTTATCTGGGCCCAATTTCACAGCTCTGCTTACTGTAATCAAAGAATCTGCGCTTATGTCAAGAGTATTTCATGGGTAAGCAGTGAATTTTTGCTGGCTGTGTCGACTCTACGTTACTAGGCATTCTTCACTTACACAGCTAGTGCAGTAAGCAGAGTCTGGTGATTGAGACCATGGATTGAGGTGTCAGTGCTTATCTGGGCCCAATTTCACAGCTCTGCTTACTGTAATCAAAGAATCTGCGCTTATGTCAAGAGTATTTCATGGGTAAGCAGTGAATTTTTGCTGGCTGTGTCGACTCTACGTTACTAGGCATTCTTCACTTACACAGCTAGTGCAGTAAGCAGAGTCTGGTGATTGAGACAGAATTTGGTGGTAACCAGAGCCATGAAATTGGGTCTTGATTTCTAAGTTGAGGTTTTCCTCTAAAACTGAAGTTTCTTCAACAGCTTCTCTACATTTGTATTTTCAGGACGACAGGTTACAGTGCGAGGCACTTTTGAAGACTCCTTGGTTTAATTACCAGAAAGATATACAAATATTGATAACAATCTCACAGCTACTAAGCATCCAAATGCTACTGAGCAGAAAGTCAATGATAAATTTAACCAAATTTTAAGGCTTTGTTTTTGTTTATTCAATATTTGTCAAGATCTGCAATTTCATGGAATTATTTATTAATGCAGTGCAAACTTTGCATGATAGTGAACAATTTTGTTTTCATGAACTGACTCAAAGGTTACATTGAAATGCACGGCCTGTCAAGCTAAAGTACGACTGACACAACTGAACTGACACAAACCATGTATGTGGCTCGCAAGTGTGATAATGGAATGTGTTACTTCGTGAACAAAACAATTGTCTGTTTTACTTTTTTTTTGATTTCACGAACTAACCCAAATCTTTTCTTACTTTATTGCTTATTAGTTTAGTGTGTAAAGCAATTATTTTTATTTTTATTTTTATCAATTTCAAAGCATCAAGTGTCATTACATAAAACTAGTTTAAATCACTCTGAAATTCAGAAGGATAGTGATGTTTTAAAAAGCTTTCAACTTAAGATGCCGTTATTGCTAGTTTTTACTACTGTGGTAGGTGTGTGTCAGTTTGTGGTATCGCTGATGATGGGATGTCAAAGGTTTGGTCCGTAGATCTTTTGACTTCTCGACACCGAGAGGACAGACTTACTGTTTCCTTCATGTAAACTCTTTGTATATTTCTCAACAGAACCTTCCGTTTGTAACAGCTTAACTTCCTCTATGAGCTCCCTACACCAACACGACCAAGAGGAGAGACCCATGGACACCTTCACTCGAGGCCTCTCTCAGATTGCTGAGGACAATGAGCCCTCCCGCCCAGGAACCAAGACCGGTGGAAGTCACAGTTGGGCTGTAACGCAGCAATTCAAAAAGGTTTGTGTAGGGATTTACCCGTAGATTTAGTCTGTAATTCTCCTTGTTGTGTCAAGGCTGAGCGGACATGGACACCGGACTCAAGCTCTGGGCCATATTTCATAGAGCTGCTTAAGCACAGAAAGTACCTAAGCATAAGCAAATTATGCTTACCAGATTAAGCTTACCAGCCAAACTACCATGTCACATGTACAATTTGTGACTGGTATCCTACTAATTTCTGCTTTGCAGAAAATTGTTAAGCAATATTATCTGCTTAAGCAGCTCTATGAAATTGGGCCCTGGTGTTACTGATCAGCAGGGTGTGGGTTCAAGTCCCGGTCTTGACACCTGTGTCCCTCTGTAAGTGTAAGACAAGTAACCAATATTGATTGGTCTTTTGTATTGGACATAAAGCCAAAAGTTCTGTGTATTGTGAAATGGACATAAAAACCCAATACACTTTACAATTAAGAGAGATGTTTCTGACATGATAGGCTGCATTAAGTTTGCGTCCCAGCAACTTGTAGACTGTTACAAGGTGCTGGATAAGAAGTAACTTTGGTAAAAAATAGTAAAACTTTGGGTTTAACCATGTGTGTAAAATCTCGTCAGGGAGGAATGTTGGCTCTGAAAAGAGCGGATATGATCTTGACATTTCAAAACAGTATACTCTGCTCGTCTTCAGGAGAAACCGGAGAAAGCTCTGGAAAATCTTGCTCAGCAGGAACTGGTAACCAGCCAGATTACCATGAAATGTTTATTGTATGTACATGTTACTGGTTCCCCGGTTTTCTTTCTTAGCAGAAAAATATGCTAAGCTCTATTTTCTGCTCAGTATCTTCATGAAATTGGGCACTGTTTGGAAAAGTTTTTAAAAACTTGTTCAGCACAGGAAAGGCTGTTTAAAGCTAACCTACTCATTATTATTTCGTTAACAGACAGATAAAATGAGAAAGAGAGGCAGTAAAGAAGTGACAAGCCTTAAGGAGCTTGAGAACGACCCCACAGTTCAACTTGGAAAGGTACATATGTTTGCTTCAGTTTAAGGATTAGTTTTGGCCAGTCAGAAAAAAAATCCTTTTCCTGTTAACAGAAGATATTTTCAAATAATAAACCAATTTATAAGGGAAACTGACTGGGTAAAGATATTTTCAGTCAACAAGCAAGTTTTATTTTCTAGGCATTGATAATTTGTTTTTTGTTAATGGAACTCAGTTTGGACACCCATATAAAGACATTTTCTCATTGACATTTGCAGATTTTAATGGTTCAGAGTTTTTTTTTACGGTTGTGTTTCTAAAGTGCAATCAGATCGTTGGACGGCCATTCTGTAACGGCCAATCTTAGACCCATGCCAAATCAATCAGCCACCATCCCAGAGAGGTATGAAAGACCTCATGATAATGCAGTATTATCAGTCTGGGTGATAGTGGCAATATTAATATTTACATGTCCAGAAAGTGAGTCAATAATACATTCACCCCTTCCCCCTGAAAGACAAGTGACATTAGTAAATTTGTGTTTTAAGAAGTCTTGTGAAAGCTTGATGGATAATGACTTAGATTGAGGTGACAAACAACCGGCACCCATTCTGAAGACCTTTGTTACTGGTACTCGTTTTGAAAGGGCCTTTAGACTACCAACAAAAACCCTACTCTTTCCACATGTTTTTTCAAAATCTCATTTTTGTTACTTTCAACATATTTTAGGTGGAGTTTCCTACACTCTCTTGTTTCACCCTTGACCTGGAGCCACCCAAGGCAGATCCAGCTGTTATCAAGATGAAGGAGGAGTACCGACAGAAAGCGAGGGTGAGGGAGTTCGAGAAGAGGAGAATCTTGAAGATGTACGAGACGTCATTGACTCACCAGGCTGCCACGCAACGGTATGATCAGCTTATAATGTTAATTTGTGGGGAGTGGGTGGGGGAGCTAACTTGTGGGGAGGGGTGGGGGAGTGTTGCTTGGTTTAGTCTAACCTTGCTTACCAACACTTGTCAAGAGTGCTACAGGCTTGTCAAACTTGCTACTTATTTAGCAACCCCAATAATTTGGGGGTCATTGGGTTCCCGCATATAGCACATTAAATGTACAGGAAACAAGATAGTGGACTAAACAGTTTCCATTGTGCAAAGATTAGCACATTCTATATGCAACCCCTCTCTTATATTCTTCAATGTTCTATTTATAATTTTTGTAGAATAATCGGCAAGAACTCGGAGTTCACAGATGTGCTCACGGGACCAAGTTTAGCCGATGTGGTTCGTATTTTAACTATGCTTTTTTTCTTAAAAATTAGTATGCAAATAATGAATGTTTATGAGTGCATCGGACATAATTTTTGCATGAATTGAAACATGGCTTTAATGAAAGATTGACAGGCTGCCACAATTGTATTGGGCATATGGGAGGTAAGTCCGAGATTCCAGCACCATAGTCGACCTTATCAGCCTTGGCTTATAGCCAAAGATTAGTCCTATTCAAGGTAAAACATTCCATAGTTTCTCGAAACAGGAGAATGTTTGTTGTCTTTACTTTATTTAGTTAGGGTTTTATTGTGACAATATTATTCTCATTGAAAAAACATCGTTTTGGAAGGTCTTAACGGTTCAAAAAAATAATATAGTGCAGAGGCACAGTACAGATTGTTTAATTCTCAATGCCAAGTGGTTAAAGCCCCACGAATCCTGTGGGAATTTGGCTGTATGTTAATGCAGTTATTAGTTTAAAAGAGTGTTTATTTTAATCCAAATCGTTGAGTTGTTACACTTCCAGTGCTATTCAGAACCACCACTAAAGAGAGATAACCTTTACTCATGTTACTAGAGTATGTCAGAAGAAACAAATTAGGTAGACCGCTAATTTAGGGCTAGATACATGTAGCTCAGTTGGTAGAGCGTCGGAACATTAATCTGGAGGTCATTGGTTCAAATCCCACACTAGTCAATGTTTCTTTGTTCAACCTCAAATTATATCAGACAAAAATTAATCAGTCAATTATTAATTTCTTTTTTGGAACCAGACTGGACTGAGATCCTCATCTTGTGATTGCAATTCCCACTGTGGAGAGGATGACCGGACATTGGAAAGGCCACCTCTTGCTCTGACGATGTATGGAGGGCCTACAAGTCTGACAAACCAACGTGATTACGAACACCAAGATGACGAAGATGACATCCGCTCTGTGGGGCGATCAAGTAGACAGAGTTCTGCAAGCTCCAACATCTCTCAGACAAGGTAAAGTGTTATTTGTTTAGAATTGTGTTGACCCTCTTAAGCCATTTGTTTTATTTTGTATTTATTTATGCATTCGGGCTTTAAAAAAACAATACAATAATCAGAAGGCTAAGAAAAAACAGTCAGACCAAGACTTACGAAAGACAGGGATATGTAGAAATACAAAAATTAAACAGCAGCCTTGGGACTGCCCAAAAGCGAACTAAATCACTATCTAAAAGAGCAATCACTGTAACAAAGAAAGACTCTAGAAAAAACAGACATAATTATATCAAAAATACAAGGAAGTATTGTAAACTACTCTCAAATAAAAATATTATGTACGCTGCTATAAAAACATTATTACAAAAATATTTGAATCATGTCTGATCCAATGACTTGCGTAGTCACAGCTTACTACTTAATGAATTCCTCAGACTATAGAGACAGTTGCTATGTCTCTTGGCTCTGGGTTAAGATTTTGCGTATTTACATAAGAGATGGCCAACACCTAAACACTATTACAAATGAATGTGTATGGGAAAATGGTACCAGGGTTTGCTCATCTGGAGATTGCTATACAAAAGTTTGCCTTGAACCATTTGGCATAGCAACTGTCTCTATAGTCTGAGGAATTCAACTTTAAGACATTATACAAATCTAACTTGCAAATTGTTATTTACACTATCTTGAGATATAGCGATGATAGCAGAATGATAGTGGAACTCAGACGATATGCATAAAGTCTAATACAGACATTTAATTATAATATTGTATGTCTTGTTACGTTTATACTGTGGCCAGGAGTGTGGGCCGGGCCATATTGGTGGAGGCACCTTGTTTTAGTCACTTGTATCGAGTAACTGGGGTCGTGTCACTTACATGTAGGTTTGAATGACTTGGGTAGAGTCACTTAAATCAAGTGACTTGGGTTGAGTAACTTGTTGAAAAGATTAACAAAATAATTGTATGGTTAGTTTTGATCAGCTGATTTTGGTTGTAAACATTTGTAATTACAAACCAAATTAAGACTTTAAAACTGACAAATTAAATAAATTTGAACTTAAGTTCTCAGTGCCAAGGCACTAAAATCGTGGCTCAAGTTGGACTTGATTAGGTTGGTTGTCAGCTCTGTCAGTGTTGAACCCATGAGCAGATAACTAGATAAAATCACAAACACTCTGGGTGATATTTCACTTATGACTTCCGGGAATTTATTTCAATGCCATTGTATTCATACCCAGAGTTTTGATTTGAGCTCATTCCACTTTCAGTGTTATCATTTCAACTTTATACAAATTTTATCTTAGGAACGAAGAATCATTGCTCCATATTAATTCTGGACTATTGTCACTGGTTGTCACAGCTCGAACTGTCTTTCCAATGTGGAAAGAAGCAGCCCTTTTCAAAAATGCACCTTTTCATTTAAAAGGACCTACGTGTAGGTCCTTGCTCTGCTGCTGGACCCAATTTCATAACCTGCTGCTGACCAAACAAAAAGTATTTGTTAACTTTAAGTTTTAAAAATGAAAAACAACAAATACAAAATACAATCAGAAGCAAACAAACGCCTGGAGATTGCCCAAAATATTCTCCACTGAAAATGGTACAATTATAACAATAGTATAACAAATCAAATAATAATAATTTTACAAAAATACAACTGTCTTAAAAGTGGTTAGCTCTAGGAAAAATGTATATTCTTCCATTCAAATTGCAAGAGGGTTTCTAAGACAAACAGAAACACAAACAACCCAACAACCCCCCTAACAAACAAACAAACAAACAAACACCCCAACAAACAACCAACAACCCAACAAACAAACAAACAAACAACCCAACACCCGCAAACAGCACCCTAACAAACAAACAAACAAACATCACAAAACCCAAGTATTGTAGATGAACAACAAAATAAATTAACTTGTAAGTGCCTATTACATTACATGTCTTTGTTTCGTTTTTCACAAACTCATGATTTTGATGGAACCTGACCACAATTTTATTTCCCCTTTATTCTTTATTAAACTAGTTAGTTCCTTTCCATCAAGAGGTAATTTTTCCTGTTCAATCAGATAGTATTTCAATTCTGGGTCATAAAATACAAATGTTCTGCACAAAGCTATTAACCTTCACACATTTCCTTTAGTATTAATACTATCTGGGCACTGGCCATAGAGAAAACAACAAGATAAAAACAAGGACACTCTGATGATGCATGATTCTTATTAGCTTACTGGTTTAAAGGCAGGTTGTTATTTTGGTAATATTGTCAAAGACCAGTATCCTCACTTAGTGTATCCTAACATTTGCTCAAAATAACAAACTTGTTAAAATTTTAGCTCAAGTGGTCATCGAAGTTGCAGGAAAATAATTGGAAAAACCACCCTTGTTGCATAGATTTGTGTGTTTTCATATGCCTGTCTCATATTCAAATTGTTAAGTAAAAAATTACCTCTTTCTCTAAAACTACATTACTTCAAAGGGTTTCGTTTCTCACAATGTTTTATAATATTAACAGCTCTTCAGTACTCTGTACCAAGTAAGTTTTTACGGTCATGACATTTTTCGAGTAATAACCAATTACACCCTGCCTTAAAAGGCAATCAATAGAGTAAAAGGTAACACAACCATAATGTAAAGTCAAGCACTTTGTGCCGCTTTAATTATTCTTATTATGATTATTATAATTTCTAGTAATGAAACCAAGGATGCCTCATAATTGAACTTAATCACTGTAGCTTGAAAGACTGAGGAAACCTGTAAATAAGGGTGCTTGCAAACTAGAAACACCAGGGTTAACCCCTACTCTTTCTCTATTGTCTGGGTTTTTTGATGTGTACTACATGTACCATTCCTGTTACACAAGAATTAAAGTAAAGTTACTTGATCAAGGATACAAGTGCCATTACCGGGACTCGAACACGCACTCTGCTGATCAGAGCTTGAGTCCAGTGTTGTGAACCGCTCGGTCACAACATGCTTAGAACAAAATTTGGGGAAAAAAATTAGTTCAGTTTGTGTATTTAAAACAACTGGTTGTTGTAAAACTTAAAACATCCTTACCAAAAACTTCAAAATAATTGCCTTGTTCCGGAGCTTGAATCAATTTTCAACTTGTCAATTTTCATGATTTGTATTTTTAATAATGAGTCAATAACTGAACTGATTTGAGCTACTATCAAATGGTGTGCACAACATTGGTAAGATGTAAGACTAAAATTAGAAATATTCAAAAACTTGCACACAACTTACATGAAGATGGTTATGGTGGAAAACTTCCCTCTAGAAATACTTTTCTTGAAATGCTAATGTTTTCGAGAAATGAGTAATAACAGCCAGTTATGATCTCACTAGTCTAAAACCAGATGCTTGAAACAAGGGTGAAATCATTAAAAAAAATTGTTTTACCATTTTCTCAATGACCTAGCTTGAACTTTAACAGATTTTTGTTACTTCATTCACATTTTTGGATCTCTTAATTGGGGATAATTTGTCATTTACAATTATTAATGTTGTCTGCGCTTTTTTTTGTGTTCTTTTCTTATAAGCCCTAATTTCTGGATAAAGTTTTCAAGATTATTAAAAAAGTAACTTAATGCAGTTAATTGTACACATATATTTATTTGTATAATATAGACATCTTATGGACTAAGTGTAAAACTTCCCATAGTATCTTGCCTGCCAAATCAGTCACAGGAATTTACAAGGCCACTCTTTTATACATTGTAATGTACATTGATTGGGAAGTATCAAGTTCCTCAAAGTTATTCTTGTTATCACAAGGATGATCAGACAGAAACCTCTTGAGATTCATTTGAAGACGCTGTTGTACGTCTGAGACACGCAGCAGCCTGCCTCAGTCCCTTCTGGAATTGCCGATACTTAAACGTATAGATGATCGGATTGACACACATATTGAAGAAGGCCAGGCAGACAGAGACGTTATAGAGTGTCTCGTTGATGTGGGTTGTACCGCTCACATTGAAGTAGAAGTAACACACCTCATTCACTGCCCAACACACTGCAAACACCAAGCTCACTAGTATAAGGGTCTTGATGATGTTACGTCGGGTGCGCTCGTTGGTCTTTTCCATCAACTGCTCGTGGTTTGTTTTGTTTCTGGAGTTGCCAGAAGGAACATGGCAGATGAGTTCATCCCGCAAAGTCTTGTAAATCCGGGCGTAGGCAATAATCATGAAGGTCAACGGGAAGAGATAGGTGACAATGAGGATGATTATCGCGTAGACAATTTGAGCGCCTCGGCTTGAGAACTCGTTCACCACACAACGACCATCCTGGACAATGTGCATTGCGGCGTAGTACGACTGGTAGGTGTAGCCCACGACCCATGGGATGCAAGCCAGGAGGAGGGACTTTGGCCACTCTAGAAATGAGCAGCTTCTGTACTTGAATGGGTGGACGATGGCGAAATAGCGTTCACAGGTCAAACAGACCAGGTTGAGCGATGACGTGATGATGGTTGCCCAGAAGAGATACTTGGAGTTCCACACTGAGCAAAGGAATCTTGCGGCCGCTGGGGAGGAGGTGGTGAGGTCCGGCTCTGGTGTGAGGAAACACAAGATTAGAAGGATTGAGGTTGTCAAGTCAATGATGGACTGATTGACGATTAAGATGTTCACGTTACCCTTGCGGGATTTCACCATGTGCGTCAAGACGTAGATCACCAAGCTGTTACCCATAATGCCCAGGCTGGCTATGACGCCATAGGCGATCTTGAGGCCCAGCGAGAGATTCGTCAAGTGCCACTCTCCCATTGGATCCTGGTTATCCATTGTCTCTTTCTTGCTTGAAGTATACAGATCGATGCTGGCTTTTGGTACTGTTTCAGGATTGACTCTAGACCCCTGTTTTGAAAACAAGCGATTCAAGTCACTTTCTGCTTGGTTTTTCACTCGGCTGGAGCTACCAATGTTCTGTCTGCTTCAGGAAAGGCTTTTTATTGATACCTGTTCTCACAGTCATGAAACACCACGGTATAGGAAACCTTGCCTGTTGCCCCAAGGACTGTTGAAATTAACACTGTTGTCCAGTTACAGTTGACTTGGTCATGTGTCAGTTGCCTGTGTGCCTGCATACAGAATCTGCAAAAAAATAAAAAGTACTGCAAAACAGCCCTCCGGGCATTTCTGTTAGGTAGATGTATGCTTGTTACTGCCTTTTGGTGCACTCATTTGACGCCGTTCAACTATACAGGAACTTCCTGCTCGGTTATAAAATAAACTTACAGTTTGTTTAACACAGAAATGACTGATGATGTGAAATCCCACTTTGGCTTCAGGAAATAGTTTAGTTTTTATGGTCAGATTAATAGAAATCATATAATAATTTCTGGTGGTATTTCTATACAGCTAGGTCAAAGTCCAATGGAGTGAAGTATTTCGAATCAAAGCAGAGCTGTCAACTCTTCCTGATTCTGCAGAAAGTTCCCTAAAAAACAATCGATATTTCCATTTTCTGAAAATTGACATTTTACCTGATTATGAAAACTTTAATATTCTCTAAAGAAACTTTTGAAAAAAAAATTGGGGACCACTTTGGGAAAGATGTCGTTTGATTGACAATTCACTGTGGTCTAGTGGTTAAACTGCAGGACTTGCAACTGCAATTTCGGGTTCGAATCCTAACAAGCTAGCCTCTGATTTCACAATGACTAAAATAAGTATTGTTGTCTAGTTACTGAATCACAATTTATTGATTTGTTCAATTTATAATCACAGACATTATACCAATGTTTGTATAGTAGAGAAAATTGGCTGTTGCCAGCTTGGTGTTCATATCCCCTTGATGGGAGTATCATCTAAAAAAACACACAAAAAACACTTCATATTCGTTTTGTTACTGTACATGTACATTTGACATCAAAATCAACAATAAAACACAGTTGTAGGGAAACATTCTTTGCAAACGGTAACTTTTAGAAGGATTTCAATTCAACCCACCACCAACCACATACATGTATGTACCACCACCATAAAAGGAACTTACAATCGTTAACAATGCTGCCCAGTGTTTGTTGCCATATGACTCACTCTCACCACCCTTCTCGTAGTTTCTATGAAAACATTCTATTATAGACAGCTTACATCATGCAGTGTCTATCTTGCTTCACTACTTACTTTTAGTCAGCATTAAAGGCAAAGTACATGTATACCTTTACTTTTGAAAGTGCTCAGTTGTTTTAACCCTATATTATATACAATAAAACTGACCTGTGAAAACTTTACTTTCAAAAGGAGGTAGCATTTTTTGAGATATTCCTCTAAAACTGGAACAGTTATGTCCTTGCAGAAAGAAAAGGGCCTAATCTGTAATTGGAATACACAATCTGTGAAACATTTCTTGCAGAAACGTTTCTCAGAATCAATTTGTTTGCATCCCTTTCTCTTACACCAGATTCCTTTGGAGGGAATTATTTCTCAAATTGTTATATTATGAACAGCTGCAGTGCTTCTTACGAAGTAAGTTTTTATGGTCGTAAATTGGGGAGTATTTACCACTCTTATGTACACTCTCCCTTTAAGTATTATTAAGTATCATTAAGTAGTCGGCTTTTTCTGATAAAATTAGAATGTTAAATTTTTTTTTTTTTTTTTTTGGGGGGGGGGGTTCAGTTCCCTGAATGCAATTAAAATTGTCAATTGAGTATTTCAAAACAAAATATGGAACAGATTTTTTAGAATTTCCAGCCTAACAAAATTTAAACATTATTGAGTCGGTAAAAACAAAATGGGTTCACTAACGCTAAGTCATCAGTGTGCCATGAGCACAGTTCATGGTCAATACTACTGATCATTTCAGAGAACGGAAGGAAATGCACGTCTTTCCTCTGCCAAGTTACTGCTGTCTAAATATTGGCTCTGTTGAGGAACATTCCAGAATTTGGAAGTACAACTGTACATATATTTAGAATTACAGTTGTAGAGAAAAACTTTAGAACTAAAAGAATGATCGAATTACGCATTGTGGTTAGGTACAATGGGGCGTTAATCCAGAGAGTCATTTGCCCTTGGAAGTGTTAGGTACAATGGGGCGTATCTAGAGTGTAATTTTTTCTGGGAATGTTATGTGGCCACTGAAGTGGTTTTCTGATAGTTTATGGTTTATTTATTTAAAAACGTCCACAAGTTTGCAGTCCAACGACTGAGTTGCATTTTAAATTCGAAATTTTAACAAGTTTTAAAGTACACAAAAAATGGGAAGATAACGATTTAAATCAGTTATTTATCACAAAAGGTGAAGGGTGGGCATCAAAATTTGACAAAGTTCAACGGTAAATGTTATTACTACTTTA
>JAUELU010000010.1:6569305-6595383 GCA_032357145.1 Evasterias troschelii
CCTTCTAATGATTGAGACTTTCTAATATCCACAGGTAGCTTATTCCATAATCTATAGGAGCTGCACAAAGAAATGATCGATCACCTAAGGTTACTTTTGTTCTACTTTGGGGGATCTTCAATGCCAGTGTGTCTTGTGTACTACGAAGATTATGACCATGGGTTTGATATTTAAAATCCAATAATTCAATAATATAACTAGGGGCTTGACCACAACCTAAATAATAATTGATAAATTGATAAAAATTGTTGAGAAATGCACAAAACATATGTTTTAATATACCAAAGATGGTGTGGAAGGAAATCATTTGGAGGTTTCCCTGACGTTACTTGTTTAAACTAAAACACTGCTATCATGACCTGGCTTCCCCTTCTTCCCTCTCTCCCCTCTCTCCCCTCTCTCTCTTTTGTATTTTGTTTAATACATTTTCTTTACATACAGGGAAACAAAGATTTGTTTTGGGGGGATTTCTGGGGTCACAACTCTCTCAAAAAGTACGGCTCTGGCGGTTCGTACAATAAAGCCCTCTCGTGGTTAAAACTGTGACAAATCAACGCGGGAAGGTTTTGCAACGGTACTCACTCACCCATACCTTTCAAATCATGACAAATTTATCTTATACGTATTTAAATCTACCGTGCAGTCACCCACTTTTTCGACTTCTTTTGCGTCACAATCGGAAAAACGGCGCGTACCGATTCACCAAAGCTTCGCATTCACTTTTGAGTGAAGTTTGAACCGGGCTTGAGTCAGTCTACCTTGGCTCCGTCACGATCAATATTCTAAGCTTTAGAACATCTTTTCTTGTTCTTTTGGGGTTGGTTAAATCGGGTCTCCGGCCTTAAGCATACAAAATACAAGTAAACTGGATTACGTGTTTTATTGAACAGCACCCTTTTTCAAACCAACGTAATAAATACATTCTGTAGGCTTAGTACAAAAGTGGTGTTAATATTGTCCATTGCAATTTAATTAATTAATTGTTTCTTTCAGATTTATTTCAATGCAGTAATTTCCCTCTAAAACTGTCAAACTTGACCCAAATCTGGGGTCCCAGGAGCCCTGAACAATTCTTGGCTAGGCTGAAGAAGCTAAAACATGCATTATTCATGTTTCTCTACGACGAAATCACCCCCAAAACACCGCCCCTGTTGGTTCTGCCGCAACTGAGCTGGAAACAAAATATATCGCGACCCGGAAATTGGTTTGAACAAATGGATTTGGATTTCAGTGGTAGCTCTATAGATTTTAGCCAGTCAGTTTGAAATACTTGGGACCTAAAACCGGGTAAATTCTCTGGTCCGGGAGTTTTGAGAATGTTTGAGTTGATAATAATGTAGTTCTGTATGTTTTTCATTCCATGTCCATCATTCCATGAACTTTCTCGGAAGATATTTGAAAATATTATTTGAAAACTGACTCAGGCTTTTATTTCTTTAGTACATCTTACTTTCTGACTTGCCATTCCGATTCAGGCAAAGTCAACCATTTAGCAAATTCAGTTCGCTGTAAATATTACGAGCTTTTGAGGACAAAACTTCCCCCGTTGATGGCTCATTTTGGGACCTTTCGCAAGATTTCGACTAAATAAATCGTGACATTATGTTGTGTGTTTTGTACTCAGTAAAGCTCAAACACTACTTTTGTATGAAAGTTATTAACTTGTTGAGAAGTTATTTATTTTAACAGAAAACATTTTCACATCTAATTCTGCATTTCAACAGAGCTTCCTGTTAACACTTGTAGAGTCCCTCAAGGCTCTGTGATATGACCTTTGTTATATGGCAAATTAATATCAATGTTATTGGGAGAATCTATGTAATGTATCATCGTTACTCGCTGATGACACAATGCTTGTGTACAGTAATAATGACAGACAAAGCTGTATACAAACTAAATATTTACACTGTGATAATTTTTGACAATAGCTTTTTGCAACTACAGTTAGTCTAAACAAATTACATGTTTTTCGAGACACTAAGTTATACATACGCCTACTCTGTCTTCCTTAAAAGTAAAGGGAGGCAATCTCAACCAAGTATCAAGTGCCAAATCTCACGGAGTAACATTGCAGAAAATATTTTAAAACAAATATAGAAAATACTAATATATGACGTCTCAAGTAAAACATAAAGATTATCGAGGCGCTATGAATCGCTTTAAATGTGTATTCCTATGGTGTTTGACACTTGACAACTCTCTATTACTCCAGTATATATATAAGCTCAATATTTGCTCTGGGTGGCTCAATAGCTCAGTGTAATAGTTTTTAAATATCAAATCATTGTAAACTTCAAGGGATGGTCATAGCCTGGTAAAGACTCCAAACATTAATTATCATAAATTGTTTGGGGTAAAAGAAGCGCTGCAGTTGTTTTTATGACCTGTCTTGAAAAGGGGGATTTCCTTCCAGTGTGGTTTTGATAAGTTTTCACCCTGAAACATTTGAATCTGAGAAATGATTCACGCATAAATTGTTTCTCAAATTTCTGAAGGTTGGTGTCCGTGCACGAATGCTGCAACAAGAGATGCGGTTGGTACCCACTGTCACCTCGCTAAAAAACGTGGATGGATTCGACGTTCTTATGTGAAAGCAGTGACAGTTATCTGACTTGAATGTTTTCAGCAAGAAGACACTGTTTAACCGAAACTTTTACGTGTGACTTTTGTTGTACTTTTCTTCAAAAATGTGCCTATAAATCATCATAACACTGACAAAAACCAATTTGAGACCCTATACCTTTAAATATTTTACAAAAACAAACTGTTTGTACAATAAGCCTATCTAAAATTGGATACCACTCCGTTAACCTTGTAAATGTAACTTTCCGATGTTTCACCTACATCATGCAAATATAAAAAATGTCAAATACGTAAATAACACATTGCCATATTTTACTACACGTTTTATGGTCACGTCTATATTTACCAACTGATTACCCAGAATGCCGTAAAAGAACAATTATTGTTTAATGGTTGAAACCGCTACCAAATAGTGGTTTACGATCCCTTTACAGAGGCCACAATTTCATAGAGCTGCTTTAAGCAGTAGGCCTAAATAGTGCTTACAACATTTTCGGCTATGCATAACTTAGACGGATACCAGTCATAGAAGGTACGTGTGAAATGGTAATTTCACTGGTAAGCTTATTCTGGTAAGCATAATTTTTGTTGTGCTTAGCTACTTTTTGTGCTTAAAGTACAGCTCTATGAAATTGGACCCCCAAGTGTTAAAGAATGACTAATTATTTTAACGTAGTTTAAATGCTTGACATGTTTGCCATGCTTATTTGGCTTGGACTCAAGACGGAACTTGGAATTTTCGAGATTGTTTGAGTACACAGCTTTTGTTTACAAACAAACTGTTCAAAACAATGCAATGACACTGAGATTGAATTTATATCGATGTACTTTCCCAGAGAGTGATGGAATAATATTTGTATTGTCTTCTTAAACTGAAGAGGCAGACTCCTCTTCAAAAAAATGAGTAGTTGATTTTTATATTCAACAAAATAAACTGTAAAAAAACCGTAGGGCCTTGGTGCGTACCAAAAGTATTTCGTAAGATGCATCACATTGTTCAACACGGATCCACCCAACTAGATTGGCAATATTTACCATAGAGGAAGATGGTAAAGGCGTAATGTTTATTTTTTAGCGACACACCACAACATTGTCTAAATGGATGGGCCATTTTCCAATCTAAGTTTTAATGTTAAAGGCATTCTTTATATAAAATTGTTAATTTTCTTTGTCACCATTTTGCTCAAGACTACCCCAATAATGTAATGATGTAATTTAATAAACACTTATACTGGGACAAACTTGCTCACTTCCCGCCTCCTCCTGGGAATTTTTGTAAATTTTTAGAAGAGAAAGAAGATGGCGGCCAGATAACGAAGGCCCTTAATATTTTATCCTTTAAACTGCCAAAGAATAATATAAACCCATTAATAATCAATTCGCTTTTTAAAACCATAACTGCCTGGTGACGATTATACATGTACACACACACCTGATGCGTAAGACTGATAGGAATACACATTCAAACCTGGAACCTATATAATAAACGAGGGCAACGAAGTTCCCAATTGGGTGAAGGTCCAAAGTTGGAAAGTGTGTGAAAAAAAAGTGGGAGCTATTGTCAAAATGTTACAGTACAAACAAAACAAGGACAACGGGACGTCCTCGATTGCATGGGTTTACTATTAGTGTATGTGTGTAAGTGTGTACTTCATCTTCCTAAGAACCTTTCGCAAACATCTATAGAGCTATCCTCAAAGGGAACGTTTACGTTTGGTAATTACTCTTAAAATCAATGGAAATAAAAACTTATGGTGAGAAGTACAGCAGCTATTGAGAGACATTCACTTCGGAGTAATGTGGTTATGAAAAAATGTTTCAGGTTTGTTATCCCCCAAAATTGACTCTGAAAAACGTTTCTGTCAGAAAAGTTTTTCCAATGACAGATTAATCTTCCTGCGTTGACAAAACAGCTTCAGATATGTATTCAAAAACCGCTATCACCTTTTGAAATGAAATTTTCAAACGATATTTGTATTACATTAGTTTACATTTATATGGATTATTATAATCGAACGGTTCCAAAAACCAAAAATAAACTTTGCCTAAGAGGATATTGCCAACCGTAAGAACAACATGCCGAGGTAAGCAATGACATACAACAAGGTCCAATCAATTACTGAAAAATAAAGCCGGTGCACTCACCTTCTTTCATCCATACTGCACCTAAGATAATGTAAAATTTAACTCTCATAACGGTTTTAATAAATCAACATTTTAAACTTATAAATGCGAGGAACACATAGCCTCATCGAATAGTGTTACTTGCAAATCGACCATTTCATTTTGCAGTGGATGTTTTTGCGCCCACTTCGCCGCCCGTAGCTAGGGCTAGGTTATAGTTCAGTGTATGTTCTGATGTATCTATATTCCGTCACTACAGCCCGAGTCCACGCTGTTTATGCCTCATTTAGAAACATCGGATAACCAACATATTCCGGATCGTAGGTCTCCTCGGAGAGAGATTGTTCGGCGACGGCAGAGGGCGCGATGTCGAAAGGCCGATGAGAGTCGATGCCGTCGGCTTGGGGGTAAGAAGGGTGTTTCTTTTTCTTCTTCATGGGATCTGGCTTCGCGTATAACGCGTTCACGTCGCCGTCATCTTTACTTTCCTTGTTGTCGTCTGATGTCATGACTGATGACGGTTTGTCACCGGTCGCGTTTTCGTCGTGGGTCATTTGCTCGTTCGTCACGTCATGAACCTGGAACAGCCACTCTGTAGAGGGCGTGTTGACGACCACCTCGATGGTTTTGAGCCGAAATGAGTTTCCCGCAACCGGGTCCTGATGCGAATTGTTCGAAATGGACAGCCTCGGCGATCCTAAACGCTCAATTGATCCTTTTTTCTGCGATTTTTTCCAGAGCCTCTCACCACCAGCTTTGGTACTTTTTTTCGTTTTGAAGACAATGAACACATATACAGTCACCCCAATGATGAGCAGAGCACAGAGTGCCAATAGGCTGAACACTGCAGCACTTGCCCGATTCACGGACCCACCGCCGTTTTCTGATGGGCTCTGCTTCGGAGAGATTTTTTCCGCGCATTCTTTCACGCAATCTCGTACGTTGGTGACAAGGTTGATATCATTTTCAGCGGTCGAATGGCTTTGTGTTGTTTCTATTGTCTCATCTTTTGTGGATTTCATGACTGTCTGTGAGATTGGCCTGGTCTTAATAATTTCTTGCAATGTCGAGGCGATTAAAGTGCTCGGTGAAGAGACTTCATCAGTATTGGCTGAAGGAGATGTTATCTGTTGACTTGTCTCTGAGATTGGCGTGGTCTTAGTCATTTCATGAAATGTCGTGGCGATTGTAGTGCTCAGTAAAGAGACTTCACCAGTCTGGGCAGTTAAGGATGTTGTCTGTTGACTCGTAATCTCCATTCGCGTCGTCGATACATGTAGTTCCGCAAAGCCAAACGTCTTCTTTATTGAGTTCAGGGCGACGCAGCGCACCATCATGTTGTTGTCCTCCACAGTTAGCTTCGTGATGGTCAAAGTAGACGAGTCCCCGTTATTCACAACGAAAAACCTTCCCTTCCTCTCGGATATCTTGATTGTTCTATCTCCTGATCCATACAGCCAACGATACATTTGCACCGGTGGAATGGCTGTTCCACGGCATTGAAACGTCGCATCGCCCGCAATAACTGCGTTCTGGACGCTCGGGGTGACTTCGGCCCGTATGGGCACAGCAAGGGGTGTCACGCTGCAGTTCATGCCGTTCCTTGTGGAAAATGATGACTCAACAAGGCAGGTGAAGTCGGCAAAGTTGTCCGTTTCAGTGAGATTCTTGACAAACGAGATGCCGTGCTCAATGGCCAGGTGGGCTTCTGGTTGGATTCGTACCCTGCCGTCCATCCACCACGTCAGTGTGTCTGGGGCGGTGCCCCTTGGTGCAGTGCAAGAAAAGGTCACGTTCTGCCCGAGAGTTGGGACCTCGGGGTAAATGCTGCACCTCAATTGTTCAATGTTAGTTTCATGCATCATCACACTAAGGCTGACAGGTTCCGAACGACTCCTTCTTTCCTTGTCGACGGCCCTACACTGGTACTGACCAGAATCAGCAACTTCTACGCTGGTGATCCTTAGGTTATATCTGGAGACCAGATGGTCGTTACTGGTATCCAAGGAGTATCTTTCTGCACCGTCCAGATTCCCATAAACGAACTGGCCATACGCAACAAAGATCCCGCCGCTTCTCGTTATCTTAAACCAAGACATTAAAACAGACTTATGGAAGTCGTTAGGATCCACCGAGCATTGCAGAAGGGCTGTGTCACCGACATGAACGGTCACATTGCCGGGTGTGTCAATAAAACCAGCAGCCGTTGAAAATGGCAAAAAGACCGCGACAGCAATGACAAGAGTACCCCAACACAACGCTGGGCTCGCCATATTTTTGTGTAAAGTCAAGAAAAGTTCCTATGAAAATAAAAACTTCGCCCGTTGATAAAAAAGGGTATTTAAAAAGTAGAATGTCGCTCTATGTAGCACATTCAGTGACTGTTGTGCTGGTTATGTGAATGGATAATGTTAATACTTGTTCTTTGTATCCGGCTTGAACTGCTGACAGAAGGGGTTTGGGGAGGCCAAATATTGTAATGTTATTTCCTGCTCAAGGTCTTGACAACTTAAATTCCGAGCCAAAAACTATAGATCTGTCATTTCACAATGGGGAAACACAACAGGAAATCTTTCTGAAAGCGACTTTACCACATGGGGGCAGATTTGTAGCAGCTTTTTCTGTCTATATTAATTTTGTTTCAAACAGAAAGGAGGATGGTTTAATGGTCATTGTTGGACACGGCCAGACTTTGATGTAGAATCAGACTCTTTAGTGGCCATCTCTTTTATTTATTTGATTTGTTTCTTTAAGTGGAGCTCTTAGACTCCGTTTATTCAACTCAAGTAATTACATGGTACATACATCTCATATGGACTATAAATGCAAGTACTTATAAGGCCAATACATGCTCTATGCACATGCCTGCTTTATGGTCAGTGAGCCAGCCCCACTTGTCCGGTACAAGCTCGAGGGAAGAATTCTTATATTTATTACTTGTTTGTTGTAAATCATCAAAAGTTTTGTAAATCTTAAACTATAATTGCTTTTCCAAAAATGTGATTAGTGCCAATTTCGAAATCTCATATTTTAGCCTCTTCCGTTTATTGTTATCAGAGGAAAAACGTACACATGCCAATACGGCTGTTTAGATTGGTCAGTAACATTTTAAGTCCATGTTATTGCACGGAGAGCAAAACATTGTTCGTGTAAAATTAAATAGCCGTTGAATTGTCACTTGGCAAGGATGACTGACTGTTAAGGTTTTTCCTTGCCAAAATGCTGTAGGTCTACTTTTTTTTTTTTTTTTTTTTTTTTTTTTTTGTAATTAATAAAGTCACCAAGAAGTACTTTTTGTACAGGTTACAATCTTTTTGGAAATGCCTTGGTTATAATATTGCATTTGTAAATGTCATGCACTGGCTCATGGACTGTAGTAGGGACCATTTGTTAACAAGCTTTGCTTCTTGATGAATCCATCCCCAGTATCGCAATTACTTATTCTGTAATGTTATTTACATAAATTATAACTTTGGTTGGTTTAATACTGTGGATTAAATAAACCTGAATCTGAAATGATGATTAAACTGTGTGCAATTTTTCTGCAAAATTGTACAACCCTGGCAAAATTTTTTTGAGCAGCTATTAACCTTTAGGTTGACCCCTGCCCGGGGCTCGACTGTAGAGAAATAACCAAATATTTCTCATTCCTGAGAAATTGCAGGAAGTGTGAAACTGACACGGGGTGGAGTTCGGTTTCAGATTAATTCCCTGGGAATTTTCTAAATGGTTCTTGGTATCGACACTCTAGAACCCCCCGGGTCAGAACTGCCTCTGATCCCGGTCCTGATGGGAGATGTGAGACTTATATGTATTTTGTTGGTGAATTTTTTAAATATTTAGCATTTCCCACTATTGTTTTTATATATGGATTTAATGGGATGACCCTATTTTCCCTCATTTTGCCAACAAGTTGTGTAAGTGCGCACGCGCGTTGTGAATTCACATCAAATTTACGTAAAAGGTATATTTTATTGACCTGCTGACTTGATATAAGTTTATGCTTTTCGGTGTCATAGGGAAATCTGTCCCACTGAGATTCTGTCCTCCATTATGGGAAGTTTAACATGGGCTGGAGGAGTAGGATTCAAAAGAGGGCGCTATCTCACAGGGCGCTGTCAGATGAAGTTTGTACACAGCTCGCCGTATGGGGGACAACATTTCATGGGAACTGAATGTCCTGACTGATCTGAAATGTGAATCAATCTATAACTGCCTGGCAAAGTGTGATTTCACAGCAACAAATCACTATGGTGATTGTGACAACTCATCTTAAGACAATAAGAATTGGTAATTATTGTCAAAGACGAGTATTATCCACACTTGATTTGAACAGACATATACATGAAATAACAAACATGTGAACGTTTAAGGTAAATCGGTCTTTGGAGTCAAGAAAAAACAGTATAAAAACCCCAATTAAATGTTTTCACTGTTTTCAATCATCGAATATTATCACCAGTGATAACAACTAATTATTTTACTCATTTCCTTAAAAACTACAGCATTTCAAGCTAAACGTTTTACAAGGGAAATGTTTCACAATGGCCATCTTTATACCATGTAAGTTATGTGCAAATCTGTGAATATAAATGTTCAATCTTACCAATGTTGTATAAACCCTGACGAATCTTTGTGCTATGTGAAATCGAGCTCAACCGAGCGGATATCATAACGACATCTCCCTCGCTACTGCAGGTTGTTTCAAAACAAAGCCAGGCCACAACAATTAAACCGGAAAACACATCTTGCTATTCAGGAACTGACGTCCATCCTAAATTTCCAGAAATGACGCTTAGAAAATTTACAGAATGTTTTTCATTTGGTGGACTCTGTCAACAGGATATCATGAAAAACACTGGATCCAGTTTGATTGCTGTTGCCCTATTTTGTCATTTGATTTAACTAATCATTAATGTGATTAAAGGCATTGATTAGGACACGTTTGGTAATTACTCAAAATAAATATTAGCATAACAACTTGATAACCAGCAACGGAGAGCTGTTGATATTATAAAACATTGTGAGAAACCACTCCCTCTGAAGTAACGTAGTTTTTGAGAAAGAGGTAACTTCTCACTAAAATAATAAAATACTTCATGCTTAAAGCCTTTTATTAGCATCTAAAAGCTGTTTTTTATTTCTTTAACTTCTTGCAACTTCGATGACCGATTCAGTCCAATTTTTCACAGGTTGGTATTGTATGTATTATGTTGGGATACACCGAGTGACAATATTGGTCTTTGATAATAACCAAACATGTTCAGTGCCTTTAACTAATGTCAGTAAAGACAAAAACAAATCAGAATTTCGAAATCGTCTGAACATAAAAACAGTTCAATCTGAAAACTGACGTGTTAACGTTTTTGACTGAAAGACTTAAGACTGTCAGAATTTAGATAATAGCTTGAGGAGACCCGAAGAAAAAGCCCGGTTTAAACTTTACAAGAATGCGGATGCTTAGCAAATATTTTGGAGACAAGATAATCAATATTTGCCGTTTATCCAATTGTGACGAAAGGAAATTGAAGAATAAACCGGGCTTTATAACTGCCTTTTTGGATTGCCGCGATTAAACCAAAATCCTTGATCAACCAAATCATTCTTATTTTGTATTTTATTTTATTTTTATAACATTGCTTGCTATGCATTTCAGAACTGAATAGCATAATGTACTCATTAAATTAATACAAATAATTTTACAAAAACAACATATTTACAAAAAAGCAATCATAATAATAAGAGCTGTTTAATAGGCATAAACTAATTATGCTAACTAGAATAAGGTTACCAGCCAAAATACAAAGTGACATATTTATAACTGACATCGTGCTCTTGTTTGCTTATCAAGAAAATTTAAAGCAATATTTCCCGCTCTATGAAATTGGAGCAATATTGTTATGTATTGTGCTACATAGTTAAACTGTCAATCAGATACTTCTCGTTTATTAGCAAGACTTACAGATATATTGTTTGTGTTTTGGTTTTTCTGTTGTCATTTTTTTCGGCTCCCTTTGTCAGTTTTCTTTTCCATTTCCTTTCAAATTTCAAATTTGGGTTAGAGTGTTTAAAAATCTTAAACTCGGTGCATTCAGACTAAGTTACCAAGAGTACGACTAAATAGGACAAAATTAGTAATTTATTGTTTAGTAGGATTTTTAGTTATTATAAAACACTCTTTGATACAGTATTAAAGGCGATTTTACACTAGTTGGGGGTAAATACTAATACAATATGATTAAATATAATAAGATTTAATTTCAAATTGATTTTTTGTTTTCAATTTGTCCCGTTCAGTTTCCAAACTAATTGTGTTTTGTTTGTTCAATCCACTTTTAATGACATGCACATCACATTACCGCATGCGCATTGACACCATTGGTTTGCACGTAGGCGTCATTGATCTCCCCCTTGGGAGACATTGAAGATGACAACAAATCATGATTATTGAAAGAAAAGTATTCTGTGTTGAGAACAGAAGATTTGAAATCAAGCAAACATGAGAACGAGGTGACAGACGTAGACTCGTTCTCAACACTATTGAGTAGTTTTTTCCGGAATAAACGACAGTCCTGTAAACATGCGTGATTCAGAGCTTTTTCCAAACTTCGGTTTAGGCTCCGTCTCCGGCTGTGGGCTTCGTTTTGATGATTGAAACACCACACAAAATGTACCATCCCAAACATTATTGACGAAGCTCCAGCTGGAACCGGAGCCCAATCTTAGGTTTGGACAAAGGCCGTGGTAATTGCATGCACATTGATCGTAGGTGCGTTGTAGAAGGAAACCAACCATTTTAAAAGTATATTCTAACTACAGATCTACGCAACTGAATGGCAAACATTATTGAGGCAGCACAGATGGAAAACCATGAACGCAAAGTGACCCACCCCAGAATTCCCATAAGGGATAACGCTTTTCCATCATCGATGCATCATAGTGTGACCAACAATTTACACAGTCTGTTTTTTCCTTGTGGTTCACCACTTGATAATGTATAAACCAGCATACTCTTTGACAACGTCTGTTTTAGTTTTTACCATTATTATTTTCACAGGACTTCCGCATTTAAGTCTGTAAATCGCAAGATTTGATGTTTGCATTAATGTAACAGATATGAATCTAAGTTCCCACTATAGCCTAAAATCACTATTTGTATTAAATATTCATTGCATATAAAACAATTATTCGCAATTCAAATTCAAACTATTAGCACAGTAGGTGGCGTGATTTTGTGTCAAATTCACCACCATTTTGGTTGAAGACGAGAGTCAATTTGTCTATTATGTTCTTCGTCTACTCTACTTGGTGATCGTATTCATATCGATACTGCTAGAATAAAATAAAATAAAAAAATCGATTCTGAAAAACTTCCCCTTTCTGATTTTCCTTCATTCAAAGTTAGGGTTTTTTGCTTAGTTACATTTACAATTTGTGTTAAAGTTTATATAAAATCAGTATGGCAACTTTGTTACTTTTTGAAGCGTACATTATTTATTCAAATATTCATAAGTTGCACTGTATTGGTGCTTAACGGTGCTGTATACGTTTGGTAATTGGAGCCTACTGATTGTGTTAATCCTATATAAATGTAGGTATACACAATAAAAATAACCTGTGAAAATTTCACTTCAAAAGGTGATCGCGTTTTTGAGATATCACTGAAAAACCGGAGCGAATATTTCCACGCAGAAAGATAGACAGTCTCAGAAGCGTTTCTGACAGAAACGCTTCTCAGATTCAAATTTTTAGGGAATAAAAAGTGAATTTTTTTCCATAACCGTAGTACTTCGAAGTTAACAGTTTATCAACATTCAATATATTCATTCATTCATTATTCATTCAGAGTAATTACCAAACGTGTATTGTGCCTTTAATGAATAGTTCACGGTTCGCAGTGCCTTCTTCAAAACTCTGCTCATGTTTATGGAGCGAATATTAATAAATTCGTTTGTGGCTTAATTTGACAACTGCTTGGTTACTTTGATACATTGCTTTCATTAAAACAATAACCCTGCTACGATTACCTTTCTTTTAGAATTATTGAAGCGTATATAAATTCCATTTAAAAAATATAGTTGCACTGTTTAAATGTTCAAAGTTAAAGGCACTCCAATGCTTTGTTTCATGGCCCTGCTCATCGTGAGCGAATCATCAACGCTTAAAGTAGCGTACTAATATTATCAATAAACTGTTTGTGTGCGTGTGTTTTCACGCTATGAGATTATTGTTCGTCTACACGATACTTTTTGTTTTTTGGCAGATATTTGAAGTTCCCATACAGATGATGGTAACCTTATCTAAATTGCCGCAGTAAGCAAGGCCATAACAACTCAATGTTAAACTAAGCAAAAATATGTGCTCTCCTCCTTTCGCCCACACTGTACCAAAAATATTGCTAAATTGTGTCAGTCAGTACAGGAAATAGACCCGTTGTAGCCTCATTGGATATTGTGATGTTTTCATGCTAAGAGAAATAAATTTTCTTCTGCACAGTAATTTTTCGTTTAGCGCAGATATTTGAAGTTTCCATGAAGATATTGGAAACCGCGGTAAGCAAGGCCGTAAAAACTCACTGTTAAACTATTGCGCTCTTCATTTTTCGTCCACACACACATTACCAAAAATATATAGTTATAATTGTGTCAGTCATAACAACAGATATACCTCTTAACTTGCTTAAGAGCATGTAGCCTCATCGGATATTGTGATGTGTGCATACTCGACAGTTTCAGTTTGCGATGGACATGTTTTGCCCACTTCGCCGCCCGTAGCTAGGTCTAGTTCGGCGTATGTATCATCTCTGTCCTCGTGTATTTCATCTGTCTCTTCACAGCCCGAGTCCACGCTGCTCATATCCCACGTGGACGCGTCTGAGAACCCATCCCAGTCGGCATCGTCGGTATCTACGGAGACATAGTGTCCAGCGACGGCAGAGGGCGGACTCTCCACAGGCAGATGCGCGTCGACGCCGTCGACTTGTGATCTACCATGGTGTTTCTTCTTCTTCTTCTTCATCGGATCTGCTTTCGCGTACAACGCGTCCACCTCGCCCGCATCTTTTCTCCCATCGTCTGACATCATGACTGGTGACGGGTTGTCATCGGTCGCGTTTTTGTCTTGTGTCACTTGTTCTATCGTCACGTCGTGAACCCGGAACTGCCACTCTGGAGGCGGTGGGTTAACAATCACCTCGATGGTTTTAAGCCGAACTGAGTCACGTGTAACCAAGTCCTGATTTGAAGTGCTCACAGTCGACATTCTCAGCGATCTTAGGCGCTCAATGGCTTTGTTTTTCTGCAATTTTCTCTTGAGCACCCGGCCAGCTTTGGGCCCTCCTTTCTTCTTGTATACTATGTAGGCAATCGCCACGATTACCAGAGCGAAGATTGCCAAGAGGCTGAGCACTGCAGCGATCGCACCATTCCCCGATCCACTACTGTTGTCCGATGGGCTCTGCTGCGGAGAGATTTTTTCCCCACAGTTCTTCGCGCATTCATGCACGTTAATAACAAAACCAGTACCATCTTCTGTGGACGCGTGAATTTGTGTGGTATCTAACACCTCAGCTTTGGTGGAGTCCTGGTCCGTTTTGAGCGACGGCGTTGTCCCAGAGGTTCTTTCTTGATTTCTAGCGATCGTAGTTATGATCGAAGAGACGTCATCAGTCTGGGCTGAAGGGGATTGTGTCTGTTGACTCGTGATCTCCATTTGCGTCGTCGATACATGTAGTTCCGCTACGCCAAACGTCTTCGTTATTGCGTTCAGGGCGACGCAGCGCACCATCATGTTGTTGTCCTCCGCAGTTAGCCTCGTGATGGTCAAAGTAGACGAGTCCCCGTTATTCACAAGAAAAAACCTTCCCTTCCTCTCGGATATCTTGATTGTACTATCTCCTGATCCATACAGCCAACGATACCTTTGCACCGGTGGGATGGCTGTTCCACGGCATTGAAACGTCGCATCGCCCGCAATAACTGCGTTCCGGATGCTTGGGGTGACTTCGGCGCGTATGGGCACAGCAAGGGGTGTCACGCTGCAGTTCATGCCGTTCCTTGTGGAAAATGATGACCCAACAAGGCAGGTGAACTCGGCAAAGTTATCAGTTTCTGCAAGAGTTTTGACAAACGAGATGCCGTGCTCATTAGCCAGGTGGGCTTCTGGTTGGATCTGAACCCTGCCGTCCATCCACCACGTCAGTGTGTCTGGGGCGATGCCCCTGGGTGCAATGCAAGAGAAGGTGACGGCCTGCCCGAGAGTTGGTCCTTCGGGGTAGATACTGCATCGCAGTGGTTCGCTGTTGGCCTCCTCTACCACACTAAGGCTGCCAGGTTCCGAGCGACTCGTCCCGGCACTGTCGACAGCCATACATTGGTACTGACCAGAATCAGTAACTTCTGCGTTGGTGATCCTTAGGTTATATTTGAAGACCCCACGAACGTTGCTTGTATCGAGGGAGTATCTTTCAGCATCGACCAGATTCTTTCGGACGGACTGTCCGATCGTAATATACATCCCGCCGGTTCTCGATACCTTGTACCAATACATTGTCATAGATCCTTGAACGTTGTGAAGATCCACCGAACATTGCACAAGGGCTGTTTCACCAATACGTACCACCACATTGCCGGGTGTGTCGATAAAACCAGCAGCCGTCGAAAGCGGCAAAAAGACCGCGACTGCAATGATAAGAGCACCCCAACACAACGCTGGGCTCGCCATCTTAGTGGTGTGAAGCCAAGAAAAGTCCACTGGAAAATGAAACTTGTCCTGTCTGTATCATACGTTCACGTAACTGACTAGTTATCGGAATGGATAATTATCAATTATCTGGTCTTTGTTTCCGGCCTCAACTGACATGAGCGGTTGTGGGGGTCAGATTTTGTGAGGTGTTTCCTGCCCAATGTCCTGTGAATAACAAAGGCACAAGGACAACGGCGTGGGAGGAAATCCTCTATAATCATGAAGAAAAAAGCCGAAAAACGTCTGATATATAAGAAAGGACGTAGCATACCTGAAGGGTAATAAAACAAGGTTAAGACATTCAATATAATCACACACAAACGTAAACTAAACTAAAACACAAACCACAACACTGAAAATATGTGACACATTGGAATTGTTTTGAAGGAGAATTAAAACATTTGGGCTCTTTTTGCAGCTGGATTCAAACAGGAGTGTAGACACATAGACATCGTTTAAATCGTTAGGCAGTGCATGCTAAAATGCATCGTCATTTTTCTGGTAACGTCGGTGTCTAACACCCTTTTAAATTTGTAGAGTCGTCTTCAAGGAAGAAATAAAAAATACATGAGCTTCCTTGGGAGCTTATGTCACCCCATTATTGTTGAACACTCAATACTAACCCCAGGTTATCTCACTTAACCCTACTCACAAGCAAGGGTAACTATTTTATCAGGAACTGCCTGATTTTCCAGGAGTTTTCCAGGGTTAGCAACTCAAGTATGAAAAGGTAAACCAACATTTTCAAGGGAATTTCATGGGATTGTTTTCTTACTTTTCCAGTTGGACCCGGAGAAGAACTCTCGTGGTACAGTAGAAAACAAACTCCACCTATGGCCTTAGCCGCGAGTCGAACCAATGACGCACTGATGAGAGACAAGCATTTTAGGTACTGTCCACACATTATAAAGGTTCAAAAGCTTTCTAAAAATATTATTGTTTCTTTAGAAACCAGACATCGACTGACACTTATTTCCTCGTTTCACCCTTTCAATGTAAGTTTTAGGTGTAATAGATCCGATCGGAGAGTAAAGCAGACCTAGTTTAGCTGGATTCTCTTTCCATTATTTGTTTCGCTGTCCTTGTAAGTTCACAGAAAATAAAGAGGCATTCACCGATAAAGAGGAAAATATGTCAGAGCTCGAAGAGGATGTGAGTACATCAATGATTTACTGTAGATTAAATCTATTCACATCGTCTATAAACACACCATGCCAGTGAAAATGTCATCAAATTGAAGATGTCACAATTTAGTGAAAGGGCCTACGGTTAATGTTTAGGAGACCGCCATTAAAGGGCTAGATAGCTCAGTTGGGAGAGCTCTAGTCATTTTTTCTTTGTTCAACCCCAAAGTCAGTTAATGTTTTGCTCTGGGTTTTTGCCATAACTTGGGATGAGTGCAACTGCGGAAATCAAAATAAACAGCGGTGACTGGTGTGATCGTTTGGCAATTTTGTTTCGACTTTGACAACAGTTCAAATTCTTTTTAGTGACTGGTGTTGGTTGAAATTCAATATTTTGATTTTTCACATTGAAAGTTATCTCTCCTTGGTCTTATAGTTACCAATTCTGTATTATACTAAAACGACTTCTACCGGCATATTGACTAGTGTTTCAAACAAACTGCTCCTGACTGTTTTTAAAGGACAGTAACCTGATTATTTACTATCTGAAAGAGAAGACTTCATTATGAAAGTCAGCAGTATCATTAAGTCTTTATCATTGATTGGTTGATTGTATTTTATATTAATTGTTTTTATTTGTTATGTAGTTATTTGTTATTTTACTTTAAAAGCGTTATTATTATTGTTTTGATTTGGGGGGTTGGGAATTTGTATGAAACTGTGACTGATTGCTTTCAACGATTAACTCCTCTTTGGGCATTTATGTGTGGAACGATGTCCTCAACACAGAAAATAACATTCATGGTTCAATACAAGGTTGCCTTTGGCCAGCTAATCATACATGTTGTTTTTAAAACATGAATGATACAAATGTATATTTTCTATAGTTTTCTTGTAAGTCAACCTTGGTAATAAACAAATTTGTCGTCTGCTAGATGACAAGGAAACACTGCGCTGCAGGCTTGTGTCTACATCACCCGATTGCTGTTTCCCGTCGGTGTAAAAGGAGGAAGTGATTGTTCTGTCTAATCGGCCATTTTTCCATAGAAATGAAAAGCTAAAGTGCGACTTCAATGACGTTTCGATAAGCATCAAGTCTGTGTTATCATCAATAACCCTACGTTACAACAGTATTCAATTAGAGTGTATGTCAATGCATCCCAAGAAGTGCACATTCAAAAGTAATATAATTTTTTTTTTTTTTTTTTGGGGGGGGTCTTAGGATCGTTAAATGTTTTAGTTATCTGAGAATTAAGTTTGTCCCAGAATCCGAGTGAGCCGGATCCATAAATGGGTCAGGCCCGACAGGACCCGGAATCCAAGTCAATTCTGACCCGGGAATTTGGGTATTTAGACGGCCATTTTGGGATAGGTTTTGATGATATACAGTTGTATTTATATGTATAAGATATAAGTTTAACAATACACGATTGAATCAAATTTCTTCTGTTTTCTAGAAAACTGAATACTTGTTTACTAGCGCCCTCTAGTGAGCGATTCTGAGGTCAATGTCATTTATAGGGCGGTCACACTCGATAAAGCGCCCTAAGTGTGACGAGTTTGAACCGATGGTTCGTGGAGTTTCCTGATTGAGAAGAAATAACTTTACGCATTATACAGGGACCTGTGCCAATCTGCCAACTCTGTATAATTGACATACAATAGTAATGAAGTTTTATTACATTTACCGAAGGAGAATCCCCTGACTCTAGCACCTAACCTTTTAGACTAGAAATCCATGTATAATTTGTTTGTTTTGTTTTCAAAACGAATCTTGCTTTAACAAATATTAGTCCAAAGGAAAATAGTTTCAAAGACTTTATGTACAAAGGGTAAATAAATAATTGTTATGGACCAATCCTTAAAAATCAAAACTCCTAAAACCAACATACACCAAGCAAGCATGTTGTGTGCCCGAATTCGTGCATTGATGTGCTATTAGACCTACTGCTACTACTACTAAAGGTACGAACAAAGACCGGAAACTCTAATTGTCGTGTTATCTGGTTTGGCTATCTCTTAGTTTCCAGAGAGGAAGCCCTTTTTTGTGTCAGTTAGTTCGGGTGTGCTAGGTATATGCTATGATCCAACAACATGAACTTAACTTTCTTCATGTAAAATAATTGACTTCGTAGTTGTATACAATCTTAATAGTGTTTTATTGATTCTGAGAAATATGTTCGTCTAAAACATTATTTGTAATCGATTTCTTATTTTGTACTCCAAATTAAAGTTTTGTCATGTTTGTATAAAGAATCTCTGCTGAATTTCTGCTGTTTCTTTTGCTGTTTTTGCTGTTGCTGTTGCTGTTGCTGTTGCTGTTGCTGTTGCTGTTGCTGTTGCTGTTGCTGATGTTGTTGATGTTGCTGTTGGTGTTTTTGTCTTAGTTCAAAGCGAGTATACGCGCATTAATTATCAATATATATGATATCGATTCTGTGACTTGAAAAAAAGATACCATTAAACAAATAATTGCAAAAATAACTGATGTAAATCTTTATTTCTTAGGTTCAGAGACTTAATTGTAAATCCAATGACCCTTGTTTTCCACCTTTTTCTAAGGAAAAGCTTGTCACATGATCTGAATCATCACATCCTGTGTGGACAGATGTAGCGTTTAGATAAAACTTCAAGGGGCTTGTCGGAAGCTCACCCTAGCAGACGAAAGGGGGCAAACGTGTCAAACGCCTTGTATTATTGTACACTTCACCAAAGTCACACAGAGTATGCAGGTTATTATGAATATCGCGTTTATATGAATTATTGACAAATATACGCAACTGATCGCAGGGTCCTGTGTTTGGTATTAAATATTAGTTAGATTTGAGTGAATTTTTTTGAATTTATAGTTTCAATAATATACTTGCATTTCTGTAGCACCATTACAATAGACCAGAGAGCTGCATAGCTACAAAGAACAATTATACGCCAGAACAAATTCGTAGACAATCATTCATGCATGTTTAGTTATTAAGTTTAGTGTTATTTTTCTCTTTTTTTGCTTTTCACTTCTTCACAAGTTATAAAGAAACATATAATGGGGGACGGATGAGATAGATAAATGCCGCCTCTTCAACCATCCATGCCCATTATTCGGTGCCAAAAGTGCGGCTCGTATCACCCAGCTATTAACTGCTGGATATTTTTAGCGATTTAGGCCTACCTTTGAACTGGGAGTGTGTGAAATCGCATATCGTAAACTTTGTGTGCGCATTGATGTGGTGTCGTGTAATTGTTTTTGCGATGTCCTTTCAGAGCAACAAAAGTATGATTTTTTTTTTTTTTTTTTGGATAAACAGAAATCATCATTATTTCAAGGATGAAAACCAAAAGGTTTGACCTGAAATGCACTTTTCGGTGTATACGTTTAGTCACTCTAACTGAATCCATGGGTTTACAGCAGCTTTGAAATCCCTTGAGCTGGTGCTCAAAGGTATCAGAATGAATAGCAATACCGCAATTAAAGATGAAGTGCAGCATTGACAATGGTGTCAGAAAACAATTGTTCTGGTAAGCTTGTATACACTCTGTGAATCAGAATAAGGGGCGATACATCATTAGGTGATGATGCCATAACTACATTTCTCAGGTTGCTTAACGTTTCCAAATCAGCACGAGCCCAAGACATTACGCACTTTTTTCTCTGGTGAGTCGGGCTTGCAGGGAAAACTAAAGTGATGACATTTTAGGTAGTTTTCATGTTGCTATTTTTTTAAATGGTGTACAAATATTTAATTTAACTAGATGAAGGTAAATTGATTTCTCTTCTAAAACTACGATTATCTGTTGTTAATTCAATAAAAAGTTGGCATTACGATGTAGCGGCAACTATTATCCGAGTGCTGCCAAACTCTTTGGAGAATGATTGAAAATAATATCTTTATAAATTGTGAGTGATATATAATTTAAAAATGTCATCAACTTCCATCGTCATGTTGTGCACTCTGGGGAATTTATTATAGACAGCTACAACTTACATACTGTATTCATTGTAAAGGTAGCTAAGACTAAAGAGGCGGTATAAATCTGCTGATAATAAAACCAAACTGCTAAACGGTGTGTCATAATGTTTAATTCAGACCAATCATGGGGTCTAGAGACCTGGCAGGTATTGGTCCCAAGGTTATCCCCGTCAAAGTCATTTCCGCCATGTGCACAGTAATTCCGTAAACTCAACCAAAAGTTCATCAAAATAATGTATGTAAATATTCATATATATATAAATACATACATTTGTTTACATAAATATATTTTTTTCATTGTTTTATTATTTATTTGTTTTTGATTGTTTATTTTATTTTTTATTTTGTTATTATAATAATTTTTTGGGGGGAGGGGGTTGCGTTTATGTATGTACCTTTTAAGCGATCTGTTCATATCTTTAGATTATCCCTTACAGCTCACAAGAGGGATTTTTGTTCTGGGAGGGGGGGGGGTAAGTGCTGGTCTAGGGGAGGGGGATGGGGGAATGACTGGTTTGCTTTCATGCATCTTTAAATCTAGTTAGATTATCCCTTATAGCTAACAAGGGGATATTTTCGAGTAATGAGACACCGCCTTTTTAGCCCATGCTGTTTAAAATATTATTATCTTTCCATAAATAAATATTTGGCAGGAAGTTGTGCTTAGTTTTGGCAAAGGGCAGATTCCCGGTTTCTAAAGATAGACGACATGTAACAACAAATGCATACATACCGTTGTATAAATAAAATTAATAATGAATTAATTGTTGAAATCAAGGGACGTACAAAACTGGGAGGGATAGGTACCCTGAATGTGGGGTGCGATGGGAGTTTTGCACGTGCCAAAACTGGGGTGTTAAAATTGATACCGGGTGTTATTTAATTAAATATACCAACAAATAGAATCAAAGTTTACACTATAGGGTGTTAGAGTAACTGAAACACTAATTTCTGCAAAACAATTACATTGGTGTTATCTTAACACCTTACGATGTTAATGTTGAGTCTCTCTTCTTCGATACCTTTATGCTACACCACCCATGGTGTCCATTTTAACAGCCCATTGTTGCTGTTCAGGTAAATACAATGGCGTATAAATGTTCATAAAGGGTGGGGAGTGGGGAAAAGACAGGAGGCAGCTATTAAATGAATCAAACCATTATGTTGTGCAGTTTTTTTTTTTTATCTCATCGAGGGGGGGAAGAGGGGGGACCAAGGTGTCTGAACTGAGGGGTCTAGCCCCCCTCCCCCGTCCTGTTTATAGATGGTATAATACAGGAGACAATTTTAAGAAAAGGGGCCATTTAGCTTCAATCTGGAAGCATGGCTGATTACATACCATGCCTGCAGTGATCCACAAAGCAAGAACTACCTGCATGCATAACTTGCACACAGCTTCAGTCAATCAAAATTTTACTGAAAATTGTACTTTACTTTTTACAATATCAGCTGTCGATTTCGTAACTATTGATGTTTTGTGGTAGCTACCGTAAAAGTGGGACCTTTCTGATTTATATATGCACAGCATCTTGCCTGCCAGGAAAGGCTCCGGATCGTGCAAGGGTACTGCTTTTGTAAATAAAATGACATGGTGAACTGGTATTAAGTTCCACACAATGAGGCCGCAAAGTACAGGCACTCTTCGGTAGAGTCATTATTTGGTTTTGTCAGCGTAGTAATGCTGATTTAAAACAAACTACAAAGAAAGATACACTAATATTCTTATGTGAAAGTTTCAACTGAATAAAGTGTCTAGTTGCTGAGAAAAAAGCTTTGGGTTGGGGGTGATAAATATCCAAACCATTTTAATTCAAAGGAAACACTTTCACAAATAAGCTTACACGATCACAGCTGCAGTGATGGTCATCAAGTGATTGATTATGGTAATTAATTTATGAAGTATTTACCAATATAGCTTTTAAGTAAATCATGAATTGTGAGAATAAACAGTTTAGATGACCTCTTTAATACACAAAGTTATTTGGAGTGAGATTGTTGAAGGGTGTGTACAGCATTGGTAAATGCCAAAGACCTGTATCCAGACTTGATGTGACCCAACATATACATGAAATTACAAACCTGTGAAAGTTTCAGCTTAATCGGTCTTCGGAGTCATGAGAAAACAATGAAAATCCATTTATAGGTTTCAAACATCGGATTTTATCCTGCAGGCTATTGTTTTACTCATTTCCTAAAAACTATGGAATTTCAAACAAAACTATTTCAATTAAAATTTTCCAAAATGACCATCTTTAGGCCTATACCATGTGAGTTTATAATGTGCAAATCTGTGAACATTTATATTTTTATTGTTGACAAAATTTACAAGCTAACAGTAGTAAGAAAATTGTACGGGTGATTTCATGTGTTGTTCTGCTGTACTTTCTTCATGTTTAACTGTACTATTTTGGTAAGTGTCTAGACTCCGTTCAGCGCTGTGTAACTATATCCTTGATGAGTAAAGGGCGCTCTATAACGTATTTTGGTATTGTATTGCTAGGACGTACAATGCTAATTGTGAGAAGACTAATGAAGAGTAGTATTCACATATCCCGAGCAACAATCCAACTAGCAAAGTAAATAAATAACGCACATCCAGGAACAATCTTATCTTAATTTTTCTCCAGGGTAACTAACCCTTTTCCGACAAGCCAATTTGTGGCCTTTGGGCTGACAAGTAAAAGAATATTAGCGGCAACGTATGTTAAATATCATAGGTCATGTTTATTTTGTCTAGGATGATAAGGGATGTGCTTGCCCCTAAGAGATGCTAGTGTGGTGTGTGCTATTAAGGGGTGAATCCAAGATGGCGGGGGTTTGAATCAACCATTTAACCTCCCCGCAATTATAGTTCCTCTAACAGTCAACAGGAAATATGGTAGTGGGACAAAACGTCTGAGGTTAATTGTGTGGTTAAACAGTTTAGATGACCTCTTGATAGGCCTAAATAAAGCTATTTTATACCGATGTTTGCCAATTTGTTTGGAGTGGGGACATTTGTTGGAACAAGTCTTTGGTTACAAGCTTGATGATCGCAGGAGAAAATTTAATGTAAAAGTTTCTTTGCTCATTAAAATAATTTTAAAACAGCCACATTAACAACAATTGATAATACAGCTGTTTTCTTGATTTCCTTTTTACAACAATGTACTTCAATCGGCACACTGACATGATAGTGATTTACATGAAGAGTATTTGCTCAAACCGATATGTATTTGTGAAAATTGCTGTTGGAATCTTGAACGCACAAATGTTTATTAAAATTGATTTAGGAATTTGGATTTTGAAACAAATAATCTCTGGTGTGAAATTATACAACTCCATTTTTTATAATATTTATTTAATTTTTTTTATAAATAATATTAATACGACAGCACATCTTTAAGGAAGTACATCATTATGTTATTTGGTTTCATTTCCCTTCCAAATATTACAGAAGACAATTATTTAAAGAATAGTGTGTTTGGTTGATTCCCAATTTCGTATACTTCCTTTGAGTGGGTATAAATTGACCCCCCCCCCCCCCCCAATGAATAACATGTTCTGAATGAAGACAATTAATCGCTTCCTTCTACTGCAACAAGTGAAAATAGTGTTTTAGTTGAAGAAAAACTGGTGAAAGATTCAATAATGCGTTAAGGAGACTATTGGGAAAACAAAAACGATCCGGCAAAAATAGAGAAACACTTTGCGTGCGTAGAGAATCTTTTCACCATGTGTTACTTTCGGAAGAAGTATGTTGGCAATGTATACACATTCAAACAGTGGGTTTGTATTAAACAATAGATGACATTAGGCTCCCCAGCTGGGTGAATGTCCCCAAGTTGGGAAGTATGCACAAAACCAAATGGAACTTTTGCCAAAAAGTCGAAGTACATGCTAACAACAGAGGGGGAATAGAGGCGACAACTGCAAGGAATACACACTTGCATTGTGGAGACTTTTACACAATGTAACAAAAGATACAAACAAAGTTTATTGTTGTTGGTGAACCGTGGATACATACAAGGGAGCTCCTCTTAAAAGGAAGTACAACAACAATGGCAAGTCCCCACAACTAGGTTTTCAAAACACTGGGTGGATAGGTAGTAAACACATTCAAATGGTGGACCGAAAACAAAGGAAAGTGTGTAAAAAGCCTATGGGAGCTGTTGCCAAGTTTTTAGCAGTACAAACAAAAAGGTGACAATAGAAGTCTCTGATTGAAGATTGGAATACATTAGGTTCAAGTTCGTCAAACATTGCGGTTGAACAAAGGCTCATGTCCTCTATTTGAGTATGCGGGGATCAATCCCCTGAATAAAAATATAAATAGATAATAAGTTTTTTTAAAAGAGGAACAAAGACAAACAAAATAATGTTCCCCTACAATATTGTAAATGTTTTCTCCGAAGATCTGGACGCAATGCAGGATTTCTGCAGATTTGACAGCTTAAATGTACAATCCTGTAGAACAAACTTGGACGTCAACAACTAGTGTCATTTATAAGGATTGACATTGTTTTATGACCAGCAGTTAATGACAATACTTTGCATGTTACATACCAAACTTGCACCCAATGAACCCAGGCGAAATGAAATCGTGATGCGAATCTGCAAAAGTCAAAAATGGCAAGTATAAGGATAACACTGGTAAGATATGTTGAAGTTGTTAGGTGATCAGGTGCTCACAAACCTTGGTATTTGTTGGGGACTCATAAAGTGGAGTCAGCCAAGTTCAGTTATAGCGTAAACATACAACTCATTCTTTCCAATCGCACAGTAGCACGGAGTCTAAAAAATTGTGTAATTTTTACACTCTAAGGCCGTGTCCGAAACGGCGACTTTGGCTACACAGCTACGGCTAGATCGCGCGCGTCTGCCTATTCTTTAACACTGACAGACGCACTGATCTAGCCGTAGCTGTAGCCGAAGTCGCCGTTTCGAACATGACACGGCCTAACACTAATTATATAACTATAATATGCGACACTTCGGGTGATATTGGGTGTATGTGACGCTCTTGGGAATATCTATCAAAACGGTGCCGTCTAGAACTACACTGTGCTGTCGGTGCACTTTCTTATTTGCAAGTGGGTCCAAATGTATGGCCTTTCTTGCGTCTGGCATTGCTAATTTATATGCAACCGGGTCCAGACGTAGACCCGACGGTTCATAATATGATTGGCCTACTGGGACAAGGGGATCATATCCTCTCAAGAAACTCTGGAAATAGGTTTAATTTCGTGGCACAGCTTGTGGCTTTGAGTAATCTAAACGCTCCCTGATGATATTTCAAATTACAAATTTAAAACAGATCGTGAGGAGTCGAGTACACGTGGTAAGTTGTTAGTCAATATGATAATTCAGTATGAGGGGGCGGAACACTCAGACTCATCATAGCGGCGTGTGGCGTGACAGAGTTCAAACTCCATGTCTTGGAAGGATGAGAATTTTGGTAACCGTCAACGGGATTCCATTTTACCCCTCGCGGGGGGGGGGGGGGGGGGGGGGGGGGGGGGGGGGGGGGGGGGGGGGGGGGGGGGGGGGGGGGGGGGGGGGG